>VZQC01008059.1:998022-1232353 GCA_009823505.1 Rhizomys pruinosus | reverse complement strand
AATAAAAAATAAATAAAATTTAAAAAAAAAAAAAAAAAAAAAAAAGGATTAGGTTTTATTCAACTTTTACCACCAATGTTAAGATTATTCGTGATGACTAGATATTAGATGTTTGTTAATGCACACATAGATATCCATGTATGAAGAGCCAATGTACAGTCAGGTGAACCTCTTTTCCCAAATGAAATGTACACTCAAATGGGCTTAGATTTCCTAAAATTTAAATTCATGTACTTATTTTCTTGCATTATTTTTTCCTGTGAGGAAAAAGGCACAAGATTTATGATTTTTCAACGTGCATTTGAATTCTGCTTCCTTTATAAGACAGGTGTGGTGGTTTGAATGAGAATTTCCCCCATAGGCTTCAAGTATTCAGACATTTTGTCCCCAGGTGGTGAGACTGTTTTGGGAGGTCTTAGAAGGTGTGGCCATGCTGGAGGAAGTATGTTGTTGCAGAATGGGCTTACAGAGTTCAAAAAGCTTTGCCAGTCTCCAGTTGCTCTCTCTGTTTCCTATGCCTGCTTGAAGATGTGAACCTCTGCTTTCTGCTCCAGCTCCTGCCACCATGCCTCCCCAACAAGATGGACTTTAATTCCCTGGAACCGTCAATCAATTGTAAGATCAAATAAACTCTTCCTTTTTTTCCCATTTCATTTTATTGGGCCATATACAATTTCACAAAGATTATTTTCAACTATTTGGTCTCTTTTTCCAAAAGAAAACAGCCTCCCTGCTCCCCCCCTCCCTAGATGTGCCTTCACTCCCTGCTGAGTGTGAATGGCACACGTGATTTGCTTGCAGGTGGAATGAGAACACCCTGTGATCTTAAACTGCCTCTTGTGTATGGCTAGTGCCTTCTGGAAAAACTATGACTGGCTGTTACTACAGTTGGGAGTTGGGAAAAACCTTGAAGTCTTTTTTTTAAATTTTAAATTATCCTTCATTTGTAAAATCTTTTTTTCCATTGTTATTTTTCATTTATTTTTTATACAAGATTACATTACAAATAAAATCTAGACCCGTGTCTCCCTCTCTTCCCCCCACCCCACCAAAGTTCATGCATTCTGCCAAACATGTTTTTCATATTTTTCTGTCTCTCTCAAAATTCTCAATGCAGAAGTTGACTGTTTTGAGCAGAAGTTCACCATTTCAGTCAGTTCTTTGACGCAGTCTTTTCTGTTGCTTTTCTTTCCAGTATGCATCACTCCCAAATACTTGGACAAAAGCTCAAGGAGCCCTGCACAAGAAATACTTACAATTGGTAATTGGGTCTAGCAGCCACAGATGAGGGACACCATTCGTCATTTGTTTATTTGGCACTGTGTTACTTCACTTAGCATAATGGCTTTGAGTTCCATCCATTTACCTGCAAAGTTCATGATGTCATCATTCTTTACCACAGAGTAGTACTCCATTGTGTAGATGTAAAACATTTTTGTTATCTACTCATCAGTTGAGGGGCACTTGGGTTGGTTCCAGCTCCTTGCTATTGCGAAAAGAGCTGCCATAAGCATGGATGTGCATGTATCTCTCGGTAAGATGAGTCTTGTGGATATACACCCAGGTGTGGTATCACTGGTCAGGTGGTAAGCTCATTGTGAATCTTCCAAGGGTTCTTCACTCTACCCAAACTAATATACAGATTCAACACAATCCCAATTAAAATCACCAAGTGTTCTTCATGGGCTTGGAAAAATGAAAAGTCTTAATTTCATATGGAAAAGCAAAAGACCCCAAATAGCCAAAGCAACCCTGAGCATAAGAGCAATACAGGAGGGATGTGTATACTAGACTTCAAACTATACTACAGGGCTATAGTCATAAAAACAGCTTAGTAGTGGCACAAAAACAGACCTGTTGACCAATGGAACAAAACTGAAGATCCAAATTTGAGCACATACAATTTCAGCCACGTCATATTTGACAAGGGGTTCAAGAAGACACAATGGAGCAAAGACAGCATCTTCAGCAAGTGGTGTTGTCAAAACTGGATTATCACTTGTAGAAGAATAAAGTTAAACTCCTACCTCTTGCCCTGTAAAAAAGTCAACTCCAGATGGATCAAAGACCTCAATGTGAAACCCAAAACTCTGAAGGTGATAGAAGAAAAAGTTGGCAGCAGCCTATAAGACATAGGCATAGAAAAAGTCTTCCTAAATCAGACAGCAGCTGTGCAAGAAATAAGATGTACAATTGATAAATGGGACCTCATTAAACTCAAAAGCTTCTGTACATCAAAAGAAACAATCAAGAAAGTGAAGAGAAAATCCACAGAGTGGGAGGAAACCTTCTCTGCAGATACATCTGACAAAGCATTGATTTCCAGAATATGTAAACTACCCAAAAAACAAAGAAGAAAGAATGAATTGCTCAAAAGATGGAGCAAAGAACTAAACAGAGACTTCACATGTGAGGAATTAGAGATGGCTGAGAAAGATCTTTAAAAATGTTCCACATCGCTACTAATTAAGGAAATGCAGATTAAAACCACTTTAAGATATCATCTCACTTCGATAAGACTGGCTAGCAAGAAAACAAATGATACCAAGTGCTGGAATGGTTGTGGGGAAAGGGAAACACTCATCCACTGTTGGTGGGAATGTAAACTCGTACAGCCACTATGGAAAGCAGTGTGGAGAACCCTTGGAAGACTCAAAATAAACTCTTCCCTTTATAAGTTCCCTTAGTACTGGTGGTTTTATCACAACAGAAGAGTGACTGATACAACAAGTCCCTTGCAAAATTCACTTGCTCAGTTATTCCAGCTAACTTGGAGAGTTAATATGAGGCTAACAAACTTTGAATAAAGTGTCTTGTGTTACAGCTGGCTTAATCAAAGCTCCCCTCTTTCTGCCATTCTAAAAATTCTGCATTATGATTTTTGTTGTTTATATTTTTAGAAATTTTATTTTTATTCCTGAAATGCATGTAGAAGTGTAAAACTTATAATAGCCAAACAGACATAAAAGAGCAATCCTGGAAGATTCACAGTATCTGATTTCAAGTCAGAATGAAACTATACTAATCAAAGTAGTGAAGTATTGATATAAAGATAGATCAATAGTATAAAATAAAGATGCCAAATAATGGAATAACACATTTATAGACAGCTAATTCATGATAAGCCACAAAACACCATGAGAAAAGGAAAACCATCATGCTGAGTGCATGTATTAGTGTATTTCCTGTCAGCAGCAATATAATTCAATGGACTATCTAACATATAAACAATTGGGATGCAGGTAATGCTGTAGTTTGGATTTTCATTGTCTCTCAAATTTTCTTTTAGTAAAACATGGTATGATTAGAAGGTGCCGGAACTTTAAAATGGAGCACAGTGGAAGGTCTTTTTATGTACACCAAGCATGTGTGTGTGTGTGTGTGGGGGGGTGTTGTTGTTGTATCCTTGAAAGATATAACAGAAGACCACTGTCTCTTCTTATTCCATTACTCAGACATGAGCTATTGTGTGAGAGACTTTTCCTGAGGAGATGCAACACATACATCTACTTACCCCAGAATTTACCGCACACTGAAATATTGATTGAATTTTGACCTATGAAATCAATATATTTATTGGGATTACTAATAGAAGTATGGGTGACAGGATGCTTACAGGTTCAGGGATAACTCAAAAGCATTACCAGAAACACCACCATAACATGGGTGATATCACACAAAGCTAATGTCCTGGAGGTCTCTGAAAATCTTGTTGCAGGTCTGAGAAATCTCTTCTCAATGGTGGGGTTGATGAGAGTCTCCTCCCCCAGAAGGTAGTTGCTTATACTGATTTGAATGAGAATTATCTGCATAGACTCAAGTATTTGGACAGTTCGTCTCCAGTTGGTGGTTTTGTTTTGGTAACCCATGCATGCTAGTGTAAAAATAGACAAGTACCCATAGCCATAGCTGAAGTAGTCATAGAACCTAGAAGAGAACCTATTTCTGCCAGTTTGCTGGCAGCAAAAGTTAAGTTTTAAGTTCTTATTATATTCTAACTACTTACCTTCTTTTTTATTATTTTTTTTATTGATGCTTTGTATATTTCATACATCATTTTCCAATTCAATTCAGGCATATATCCCCTTCCCTTCCCCCCACCCCACTCCTACCCATCCCAGATCATGCATTCTGCCGTAAGTTTTCTGCATCTTTCTCTGCTTTTTAGTTTTGTTTTATTTAAATTTTTTTAACAATAAGTGATAATTTGTGAGTACAAGCATCCTTAATGTAAAACCAATTTGCAAGCAGTTGTGCCCAAACCCACACAGCTCATGGGTCCCACCATCCAGCAGGGGGGGCTTGTATGTTCAATCAAGTTGATCAAATGAGTGTCCAGTCTATATTGTTGTAGTTTCACCATTAACCCCAATCGCAGCTCTTACATTCTACCACGCCCCCTCTTCCACAGATTGTTCCCTAGGCTTAGAAAAGGGGCACAGGTGGATGAGAAGCAAAACACTCTACTTTCTCTGGAGCTGATGTCTTGGTCTCTAGTCAGTTCTGGCTGTTTTCTTTCATGGGCTGCCAGCTTGTCCAGGCATAACCTTTCGATCCTACTAATAAAGCACATGCAATTAGATATTTAGGTATTTAAACAGTATAATACATAGCCTTTCGATCCTACTAATGATGCACGCTCAATTAGATATATAGATATTTAAACAGTACTAATTGTTATGGTGGGTTACTTTGGTATAGACACAGATGTTTGGATGGTATGTTAATCCATGAATTACATTTTCCTCTGTTAAGTATGGCAGGGTCTTCGTGTGGTTTATAACATCTCTTAACCATTAGAGGATGTAAGCTTGTGGCATCAGCCATGGGTTATTCCTCCAAGGAGAGAGCTCATAGCCAATTAGATTTGGGATATACAGACATATGGCTGCCACTGATGCACAGTATTTCCAGGCAGATGAGGTGTAGCTGGTGCTGACGGAGGAGTCTTGCTTGACTCAAGGAGACCTATATTTGCTTTATTGGTTTCGTGGTCTTTGGTAACACTCTCTGGCATTCCAGAGACCATCTGTATACTTGCAAGTGCGGTCTCCATACATCTTTCCCATGTTTATATCAGGTCTTCAACAGCAGGGCCTTATCACCTCTCTTCCTGCAGATATCCCAGTTTGGAGGCAAGGAGCCTTTACCTTTTGTGGGGGCTTGGATCCCCTGGCCAACATCTCCTTGGTAGAATAATCCATTGTTGATGTCAGAGCTCCTGTATTAATATATTTTGTTTAAGTGCATAGCTTAAGGAGTCTTTAGCACTAACTATTTACCTTCTACCCATAGAAAAGTGTTTCTCTTACCATTCATCCAAGTTTCATCTTTTTGTGACAGATGGAAGCTCTTCAAATGTTCTACAATTGATAAAACAGCAGAAAATAAAAAGCCATGTGGTGCTTAACTTCAGTTGGTATGCCCACTCAACCCCTACACTTAAGGGAAATCATGGAAGAAAGTCCAGAAAGATTGTAGGAGTCAGAGGCCCAGGATGCCTGGTGTAGATGGGATATTCTACTTACGAAAGTAAGCTGAACTCATGAAAGCTCCACAATATATTTGCCTAAATAAGACATACATAATGACCACACTAGAAAACCACTAGATAATGGGCCAAAGTGGATGGGGGAAATTTCCTAGGGTATCCACTCTAAATGGAGAACTAGAAACAATCAGTGGATGCTGAGGCAGGGAGAGAATCAGTTTCTAGAGGGATAATCTCCATGTTTGGGTTATTCAGTCTCAAGTAGTCATCCATAACACCTGTACACACAAGCACCCGCGAATTGTCTCAGTCTATGCATATATAAAAATAATAATCATAGAAGAGGTAAGAAATTGAGAGGGAATGGGAGGGGTCAAAAGAGTAGTTGGAGGGGAAGAAAGAGGTGTGGGAATTATGTAAACATTATATCCATATGTGAAATATCAAAAAGAAAAATTATTTTAGATATACAGAAGTTGTGTTAACTTCTCTTACGTTGATGTCAACATGCATCTAACAGATTGGGTCTTATCAAGAACATCTAAACATAGAAATTCCCCTTAGTGACAGCATGCACAGGACATACATACATTAACCAAAAATAAAATATAATCCACACACTGAAGACTTCACATACACAGCCGTAAAACATATCACTATACACTATATACGGAAGGTTTTCTCAGAGCTTGGATATAGAACAATGCTATCAATTTGTTATTACTAAAATGTCTCTTTTGTGTGGTTTTCAGATAACATGAAGCTGTGAATGCAACAGAAGACTGTAATAGAATGTATATTCTGTGCGATGGAATGCATATTTTGAGTGGAGTGTTTCTTTATATTTATTTTGTATCCATCATCATTGGTAATACTGAAGTGTTATTTTATTTGATGATGAAACCAATATGAATCTACTCTTGTGCTCTCCATATACATTTTCGTCAGTAATTTTACTAGGAAGAGAGAGAAGATGGGGTGTTCAGTGCTAATTATAAAATCAGAGCAAATTTCACTTAACAGTTTGGTGCAAACCCAAAGTGTGACACAAATCACCAGTCACATTCTTTCAACACACAGGCATCATTCTGCACAAGCTCTGCCCTCCCCATCCCTCAGCCCCTGACAAGGGCTGTTAGAAACATTTCCAGTACCTTGGGAGTGACAGCTGAGGAATAAACACAGTCCACAAGGGAGAGGTTGCTGAGGAAAAAGTACATGGGAATGTGGAGTCTGGAGTCCAGCAGAATCAACATGATCATCCCAAGGTTCCAAACCAGAGTGAGGAGGTAAATGAGAGTGAAGATTATAAACAAAGGGACTTGCAGCTCATTGATATCTGTTAACCCCACAAGAATAAATTCTGTCACCTCTGAAATATTCTCCATTAAAGTCATTTGGGAATTATGAAAGTCACCTAGAACAAGAGAGGAAATGAAAAACTATGCTATTTGAATACCACCATGAGATTTGAAACATGATCAAGATCTCGTAATCATTAGTAGGTGTCCTGTCTAGGAACCTGAACAGAATGCTGGGTAGGTACAGGTTGAGTAAGATACAGATGGGCACTGGAAGTGTTTTGCTGAGGACAGCTGCTAAAATCTGTGCATGTTATAATTAGGGGGGGCATTTCAGCTTGCTGGTATATGATATTCTTTATCATAATAGCACACATAGCACACTTTATTTTACCTCTAGTGTACCACAGGGACATTGGTTTGAAATGTCCATTGAAAGCTTAATCAGCAGAAAGCCCAGTGCAGGAAGATGTGGTTATTCTTGGGATTCAATGTAGACAAAACGTGTCAGTGCATTTCCTATGACAGCGCCTTCACCAACTTGTTCCTGTATTTCATCCTTGTTTGCTGTAGGGTTTCTTGAGGGTTTAACTTGACCTTGTGCTTGTTAGGTGAGTATTCCACCACTGAGCCCTATCAAAAGCCCCCAACTTGTCCTTGTTATCTGAAGACAGGTAATGATGGGTTTACTGCCCTAGGGAAACTCACACTTCTCTCTAAAAGGGTCCCTAACTGAACACTTCCCTTTAACATTGACAAATAATTACGAATGCTCTTAGAAAATTATAAGAGATACTAATATTAAAAAACCAAGCAAACAAATATGCTATTATATGTTATCTTATTTTTTATGAGTGCTGTGTAATTCTTGAATTCATTGTGTTAATATTTAAATGTTCTGGCGGCAGGGGGGAGTCTCATGGTTCATATGGAAAGAGTAAAGACAGTATTACATTCTTTAAAAATCGAAGAGGGAATAATAATCTTTGTACTTCTCTCAGAATATTCTAAACACTACAATATTATGTATATCATCTCCTCCTTTATAACCATATGCACTCCAGAATCTGATGGTTGTGAGCATGGAATACTGAGCTTCCTTGTAGAATAGAGATAGCAGTGGAACAAGAGCGAGATGATAGTAACAGTGCCAATCATGACTCTGGTATTACAGCGTTAAGATACTTACTGTTGTCCTAGGAACAAACAAGGAATGGTACAAAGGAGGGATAGGGCACGCTTCATGTCCAGAGCATTGACATAGGATCCACAACCAGGAAAGCATCATGCTGGAGCCTCTCCTTCCCAACCTGTGAAGCTCTGATATGGATCAGAATCTGGTCATGTGCCCTGGAATATATGAAGTCAGAGACTGCAAGCTTTGCACATGCCTTCTACTTTAAGGAAAATCAATGAGATGGACCCATTTTATTTCCTTTACATAGTCACATCTGATCCCAAGCCCCATAGTTTATTTCCTCTTCTTTTATCAATGCATTCAGGTGTAGATATGAGTTTGAGCTGTGTGGCCATGGGCTTTGCCTTAAAATCCTGTTACTCCCACTTGTTGAAGTATCACCTTGCCACTGATTTCTTCTCCTCAAGCTTCAATATAACATGTATGGAACAGTTTTCTTTGTTAATTCGAAGGAGATTTCTAACAACAAAATGAGAAGACTCATGTATAAACCTGAGAATGTTGTTATCACCTTTTAAGCGAATAACATATTTAAGTATTTCTATTTTAATATCAATTAAAGTTTATATAGCACAGGAAACAAAATGAAGGTGCTCAAATATTACACATTTGTTACAATTCTCTATAACATGGATGTAAGTAGAGCCATGAATGAGTTCTGCTCAATGGACAGGGGAAGAATTGGTATGTGCCATGAGTTGAAGTATAGTGAAGTCTATCCACAGCTAAACAAGTGTCTCTCCCCCTGTCTTATAGTTGAGGATGTGACATAGTTCAGAGGAAGTAGTTACAAAGGAAAAACTCTCCTAAATTGATTCTAAATATGTGACCTTAATGTGTCATAATAACTTCACATATTTTATCTTACTCAGTGGATTCTTCTTTCCCTTACAGATAGACAACTCTAGTCTTGCTCTGTGAGGTGACCTAACTGAATTTCAAATTCACGCTGATTTCGTCTTTGAAGATAGGCTGTTTTAGGCTTGATGTTCATCTTCAATGGGACAGTCAATGCTGGTTGGATCTAAAACGGTTGCCAGCGTGACTAGCAGACCACCTCCGTATTAGACAGGGTTCTCTAAAGAAACAGAAGCAAAAGGACGAATATATAGCTATATACAATTTATTGATTTGCTCACATGACAGAGTTCAAGGAGTCCAACAGTAGCTGCACCACACTGGAGAGACTGAGAATCCAGGGAACTGCTCATTCCTCAGGGCTGGATGTCTCAGTAGTCCCAATCTGGTGCTGAAGGCCCGATGGATTCCAGGAGATCTGATGGTCTCAGTACATGCTGGGATCCAAAGGGTTAATCACAGCAGCAAAACAAACTCACCAGATGAGAGAGGCAATCCGCCCGAGAAAAAAAAGAGACCAGCTACAGGTTAGGAGATGTTATAAGCCACAGTAAGACCCTGTCATATTTAACAGGGGGGAACATTGTAATTCATGGATTAACATATCCAAACATGTGTCTATGCTAAAGTAACCTACCATAACTATTAGTGCTGCTTAAATACCTATATATCTAATTGCTTGTTCTTCATTAGTAGGATCGAAAGGTTATTCCTGAACAAACTGTCAGCCCATGAAAGGAAACAGCCAGAATTGACCAGAGTCCAAGTCAACAGCTCCAGAGAGAGTGGACTGTTTTACCTCTCATCCACCTGTGCCCCTTTTCTAAGCCTAGGGAACAACCTGCGGAAGAGGGGGCGTGGTAGAATGTAAGGGCTGCGATTGGGGTGAATGGTGAAACTACAGCAATGTAGTCTGGACACTCATTTGATCAACTTGATTGAACAAACAACCTGTCACCCCCCACTGGATGGTGGGGCTGTAGGTGTTTGGGCACAACAGCCTGCAGATAGGTTTTGCATGAAGGATGCTTGTACTCATGGATTATCACTTATAGCTAAAAATGAAAAAAAAAAAAAACTGAGAGAAAGATGCAGGACAGTTATGGCAGAATGCATGATCTGGGATGGGGTGGGGTAGGGGGGCAGGGACCAAGGGCTATAAATACCTGACACTGCCTTAGGCCCTGCTGGTCTGCATACCCCCGCATCAAAATAAAACAAGTGCTCGGGAAAACCTCCCTACCCTGTTACCCACACAGCCCTTCAAGCTATACGCATAGCGACCTTCCATCAAGCCCCCTCCCATGGTGCCGTAGGTGCGTCCTGTTCTCTGGGGTACACCGCTAATCTCATGGACTTCACACGCCTTCTCAGTGGGCGTGACCTGTGCGTGGAACCATTTCTGTCAACTCCCCCACACATACCGATGGATGGAGGGCTACTGATCCTAGCGCCACCCTCATCTCTGTCCTGTCCCCTGACACAATTAAAGTTTCTATACCATATGCCTAAAATCTGGACCTAATTTTGACACGAGAAGCATACGGTATACCACTCATTACATGAATTTCTTTTACAACAGAGAAGGGCTACTGTAGACTGCTACAACTGGTCAAGCAAGAGATCGTTTTTATAAAGTTTGTGTTTGTTGGTTTTGGTTCAAAGAAACCAAAAAGTTTTGTTAGTGATTTTGTGTAGGGGGGGGTTGGTGGGGGGGGGGGGCGGTTGGGGGGGGTGGGGGGGGGGGAGTTGGGGGGTGGGGGCGTTGTGTGGGGGGGGGGTGGGGGGGGGTGGGGTGTGGGATTTGGTGTTGGTTTTTTTGTTTTTGTTTTGTTTTTTTGGTTGCGGTGGTTATTTTTTTTTGGGCTTTTTTGTTTTATTGTTGTTTGTGGTTTGGGTTTTCCCCCACCCCATACCAGCCACCCCCCCCCCCCACCCCCACCCCCCCCACACACCCACCCCCACCCAACCCCCCCCCCCACCACCCGACCCCCCCCCCCCCCCCCCCCTCCACCACCACACCCCCCACGCCCCACCAACCACCCCCCCCCCCGCCCCCGACCCCCACCCCCCCGCCCAAACCCCCCCCCACCCACCCCCCCACCCACCCCCCACCCCCCCCCCCCCACCCCAACCCCCACCCCACCCACCCCACCCCCCCCCCCCCCCACCCACACACAACACCCCCACCCCCCCCCACCCCCCCCCCCCCCCCACCCCCCCCCCCCCCCCCCACCCCCCACCCCCCCCACCCCCCCCCCCCCTCCCACCCCCCCACACCAACCCGACCGCCCACCCCCCCACCCCCCCCCCCCACCCCCCCCCCCCCCCACCCCCCCCACCCACAACACACCCCCCCCACCCACTCCCCCCCCCCCCCCACACACACCCCCCACCCACCCACCCCAACCGCCCCCCCCCGACCACACCCGCCCCCACCCCACCCCCCCCCCACCCCGCCCGCCACCCCCACACCCCCCCCCCCCACACCTCCCCCCGCCCCACCCGCCCCACCCCACACACCACCCAACCCCCCCCACCCGCACCACCCGCCCCCACAACCCCCCACCAACTCCCCCCCCCCCCCACCCCCCCCCCCCCCTCGCCACCCACCCCCCCCCCCACCACCCATACCCCAAACCACCACCACCCACCAACCCCCCCCCCACCCCCAACCCACCCAACCCCACCCACCACGCCCACCCCCACCAACACCCCCTCCCGCACCCCCCCCCACCCCCCCCCCCCCCCCCACCCCACCCCCCCCCCCCCACCCCCCACCACCCCCCCATCCCCCCCCCCCACCCCCCCCACAACACCCCCCCCCCACACCACCCCACACCGACACCCACCCCCCACCCACTTCTGTTTTGGGAGGGGTGGTGGGGGGTGGTGGGGGGTGGGCTCACCAGTCTACGGTGCCCTCGCCTACATAATTCCCTTCTTCTGGACCCTCGAGGCATAGCAATGCACTGCGCGCCCTCCTTTCCCTCCCCTCTCCCCCTCCCTCTTCCTTAATTCCAACCCGCCTGTGCTGCACCCTAAAGGTCACACACCGCCCAGCTTTTCCTCCCGCCTCCGAAAAACTGTAGTGTCCCGCTTAGTAACTACCTCTATTCCAACTTCACTTCCATCCATGGCTCAGGGACTCTTGCAGAAGAGGGCGAATACACTTGTCCGCCCTAGGGTGGTTCATGCTCCAAGACCACGGAGGCCATTTTTCCGGCCCCTCGTCCGCTTGCCCCTTTTCTCCTGTGGGCCTATTGCGCCATTTCCCGTCACGTGCAGCCGCCACGGGTCCCGGGCTGGCGCTCGCCCCTTGCTGGTGGGTCCCCCTCGCCTGAGCCCTGTGGGCGCCGCTTCCTCGTCTGCGGTGAGGGAGCGTATGGCTTCTTACATTGTCTCGAGGGCTTCTAGCATTGCACTGCAGGCCAGTCGGTAGCACATAGCTTGACATTGGATACGACTTGACATGTCGGGCATCCATATCATGACCGTCGCTTGGGGATTTGAGCGCACGGCTGGGAAAAAGCCATGTTATGACTTTGACGAATACCTGGTGTGTGCCCGGTCACCAAAAGCTCCCTCCCCAAAATAGAACCCCATTCGCATGAATCCACACCATTGCTTGATCCTTCCGCTCTTCCGTCACAAGCACCTCCCACCTACTCAGCTCTTGTTCTTACAGACAGTGTCCATTGGCAGAACTCGAATCGTCGTTAAGTACATGCAAGGTAGGGGACGGGGGCGGTGATTCTGCTTCCTCTTCTGGTTGCCTTACCCTTCCCAGCACTTACTTCAACATAAACCTGATTCCATTTTTAACATTCCTTTGCAATTTTTTTTAGTAACCAACACCTTCATCAGGCTCAATCACTCTGCTCACGTCAGTTTAATGCAAAACAGCCAGTTTAGGAGCCTTTTCCTTTCAAGCAGATTTGTTTTTTTTTTTCCATTTTTTTAAAATTTCTTTACACCAGTGGACTCAAATTTATGTTACATGACTTACTGGATTTCTTTGCTTCTTAAAACCTCCCTGTCCCAATCCTACTTTTTTCCATGTCTCCCTGAACATCCCTCTCGATTTTGTGACCTATAATCTACTGAGAGTATGGTCATTCCCTAACACATATACACACAAGTACACTGAATTGACTCTGGATCTACTCTTACTAGGAGAGGTGGCAATTTTTAGTAAAGAGTTATTGACAAGCTTCACAAACTTTCTGGTTTCTCACATAAAAGTGACCATAAAAGCACTGACCCATGGGGGGGAAGGTTATTTTTCATTGTTTTTAATGTAAATATCCAAAAACCTATAAAAGAATATTACACAGCAATGAAGCCCTTGGTGTGATTGGCTGGAGCAAATAGATCCCATAGTCCTGTTTGGTTTGTCAGGCAGACTAGTGTTCAATATATTTCTTTTTTTTAAACAGTTTTAATTCTTTTATTATTATTTTTTGGTTTTTTTTTAAAAAAAAAGAAGAAAAAAAAAAAAAAAAAAAAAAAAAAAAAAAAAAAAAAAAAAAAAAAAAAAGTGAAATGTATTTTAATTTCCAACCACTTATTTTGTATTTCATCAGTGATAATTAAAAAGAAAACTTTAGGTATATGCACTTCAGCATTATTAGAAATTAATATTTTTGTATTTCTATAAATATATATTTAAAATAAAAAAAAAAAAAAATTTATTTCTTTTTTATTTTTCTTTTATTGATGCTTTTATTGATATTGCATACAGCATTTTCCAATTCCGTTCAGGCATCTATCCCCTTCCCTTCCCCCACCCCCACCCTACCACCCGATCATGCATTCTGGCCGTAACTTTTCTGCTCTTTCCTGGTTTTTTTTTTGTTTTTGTTTTGTTTTGGTTTCACCTTTTTTTAACAATAAGTGATAATTTGTAGTACAAGCATCCTTCATGTAAACCAATTTCAAGCAGTTGTGCCCAAACCACACAGCACATGGGTCCCCCCATCCCCGGGGGGCTTGTGTTCAATCAAGTTGATCAAAAACGGTGTCCTCGCATTCGATCTGGAATATAACCCAGAGCAACTTATATTATTTTTTTTATGTGTATGAAATGTACTGTCGCATGTAGGTTGGTGCCCCCTGTCATGCATGCTGTGGTCAGAAGAGGTGTGCAATTCCCTTGGACCTAGAGTTAAAGAAGGTTCTTACTGCCATGTGGGTGGCGGGGAATCACCACTTGGGTCCTCTGCAAGATGTCATTTCATGGTCTTCAATCCATGACCATCTCTCCAGACTCCTCTTTCAGCTCTTCTACAGTTGTTATTCCCAGTTTTTAGAACCTCTTCAGCAACATCCCCAGTTTTAATATTGATTGTTCATCGTGGATCACCCATTTTTGTTATATCTGGTTACATATAGTTAATTCTTAAATTATCTCAAGAAACTGAATCAAAACTAAAATATTAAAAGTAATTTTAAGACTTCAAAACTTAAAAAAAAACTTTTGCATCACTATAAAGCTACTTATATATTTGAAGCTGACTTAAACAATTGCTGTTTGTACTACTACATTTATCTATTTATACTATTTTTACATATATATATTATTTCATATATAGTAAACACATTTTTAAAAAGCATTAAATGAGGTACTTAAACATGTGCCTGGCTGAATTTGTATTACAAAATATTAATTCACCAATTTTCAATCTTTTCCTTAAGGATTAGGTTTTATCGCTGGGCGTGATGGTGCACGCCTTTAATCCCAGCACTCGGGAGGCAGAGGCAGGTGAATCTCTGTGAGTTCAAGGCCAGCCTGGTCTACAGAGTGATCTCAAGACCAGCTGGACTAAAAGGAGACCCGTCTCAAAAAGTCAAAAAAAAAAAAAAAAAAAAAAAGATTAGGTTTTATTCAACTTTTACCACCAATGTTAAGATTATTCGTGATGACTAGATATTAGATGTTTGTTAATGCACACATAGATATCCATGTATGAAGAGCCAATGTACAGTCAGGTGAACCTCTTTTCCCAAATGAAATGTACACTCAAATGGGCTTAGATTTCCTAAAATTTAAATTCATGTACTTATTTTCTTGCTTATTTTTTCCTGTGAGGAAAAAGGCACAAGATTTATGATTTTTCAACGTGCATTTGAATTCTGCTTCCTTTATAAGACAGGTGTGGTGGTTTGAATGAGTTTTCCCCATAGGCTTAAGTAATTCAGACATTTTGTCCCCAGTGGTGAACTGTTTTGGGAGGTCTTAGAAGGTTGGCCATGCTGGAGGGAAGTATGTTGTTGCAGAATGGGCTTACAGAGTTCAAAAAGCTTGCCAAGTCTCCAGTTGCTCTCTCTCTGTTTCCAATGCGGCTTGAAGATGTGAACCTCTGCTTTCTTTTCTGCTCCAGCTCCTGCCACCATGCTCCCACACAATGGACTCTTAATTCCCAGAACCATCAATTGTAAGATCAAATAAACCCTTCCTTTTTTTCCTTCCCATTTCATTTTATTGGGCGATATACAATTTCACAAAGATTATTTCAACTATTTGGTCTCTTTTCCAAAAGAAAACAGCCTCCCTGCTCCCCCCCCCAGAAGATGTGCCTTCACTCCCTGCGGGTGTGAATGGCACACGTGATTTGCTTGCAGGTGGAATGAGAACACCCTGTGATCTTAAACTGCCTCTTGTGTATGGCTAGTGCCTTCTGGAAAAACTATGACTGGCTGTTACTACAGTTGGGAGTTGGGAAAAACCTTGAAGTCTTTTTTTTAAATTTTAAATTTATCCTTCATGTTAAAATCTTTTTTTTCCATTGTTATATTTTCATTAATTTTTTATACAAGATACATACAAATAAAATCTAGCCCCGTGTCTCCCTCTCTTTCCCCCCACCCCACCAAGTTCATTGCACTTCTTCCAAACATGTTTTTTTTCAAGTTTTCTTTTTCATGCCTCTCTCAAAATGCTCAATGCAGAAGTTGACTGTTTTGAGCAGAAGTTCACCATTCAGTCAGTTTTCTTGACGCGTCCTTTCGGTTTGCTTTCTTTCCAGTATGCATCACCACTCCCAAATACTTGGACAAAGCTCAAGGAGCCCTGCACAAGAAATACAATTGGTAATTGGGTCTAGCAGCACAGATGAGGGACACCATCGTCATTTGTTTTATTTGGCACTGTGTTACTTCACTTAGCATAATGGCTTTGAGTTCCATCATTTACCTGCAAAGTTCTGATTCATCTTTCTTTTACCACAGAGTAGTACTCCATTGTGTAGATGTAAACATTTTTGTTATCTACTTCTGTTGAGGGGCACTTGGGTTTGTGCCCAGCTCCTTGCATGGAAAAGAGCTGCATAAGCATGATGTGCATGTATCCCTCGGTAAGATGATTCTTGTGGATATACACCCAGGGTGGTCACGGGCAGAGAGTGTACTCATTGTGAATCTTCCAAGGGTTCTCACTGCTACCCAACTAAAACAGAATTCAACACAATCACCAATTAAAATCACCAAGAGTTCTTCAGGGCTTGGAAAAAAAAAAGTTCTAAATTTCATATGGAAAAGCAAAAGACCCCCAAATAGCCAAAGCAACACTGAGCATAAGAGCAATACAGGAGGGATGTGTATACTAGACTTCAAACTATCGACTACAGGGCTATAGTCATAAAAACAGCTTGGTACTGTCACAAAACACGACCTTTACCAATGGAACAAACGGAGATCCAATTTTGAGCACATACAATTTCAGCCACGTCATATTGGACAAGGGTTCAAGAAGACACACATGAGGGCAAAGACAGCATCTTCCAGCAAGTGGTGTTGGTCAAAACTGGATTAGCACTTGTAGAAGAATAAAGTAAACTCCAACCTGCTTGCCCTGTCAAAAATGTCAATATCCAGATGGATCAAAGACCTCAGTGAAACCCAAACACTGAAGGTGATAGGAAAAAGTTGCAGCAGACTATAAGACATAGCATAGAAAAAGTCTTCCTAAATCAGACAGCAGCTGTGCAAGAAATAAGATAACAATTGATAAATGGGACCATAAACTCAAAAGCTTCTGTACATCAAAAGAAACAATCAAGAAAGTGAAGAGAAATCCCACAGAGTGGGAGGAAACCTTCTCTGCAAACATCTGACAAAGCATTGATTTCCAGAATAATAAAAACTACTACCAAAAAACAAAGAAGAAAGAATGAATTGCTCAAAAGATGGAGCAAGAACTAAACAGAGACTTCCTAAGTGAGGAATTAGAGATGGCTGAGAAATCCTTTAAAAATGTTCAACATCGCTACTAATTAAGGAAATGCAAATTAAACCCACTTTAAAGATATCATCTCACTTCGATAAGACTGGCTACAAGAAAACAAATGATACCAAGTGCTGGATGAGTTGTGGGGAAAGGGAAACACTCATCCACTGTTGGTGGGAATGTAAACTCGTACAGCCACTATGGAAAGGCTGTGGAGAACCCTTGGAAGACTCAAAATAAACTCTTCCCTTTATAAGTTCCCTTAGTAACTGGTGGTTTTTATCACAACAGAAGAGTGACTGATACAACAAGTCCCTTGCAAAATTCACTTGCTCAGTTATTCCAGCTAACTTGGAGAGTTAATATGAGGCAACAAACTTTGATAAAGTGTCTTGTGTTACAGCTGGCTTAATCAAAGCTCCCCTCTCGGCCATTCTAAAAATTCTGCATTATGATTTTTGTTGTTTATATGTTTTAGAAATTTTATTTTTATTCCTGAAATGCATGTAGAAGTGTAAAACTTATAATAGCCAAACAGACATAAAAGAGCAATCCTGGAAGATTCACAGTATCTGATTTCAAGTCAGAATGAAACTATACTAATCAAAGTAGTGAAGTATTGATATAAAGATAGATCAATAGTATAAAATAAAGATGCCAAATAATGGAATAACACATTTATAGACAGCTAATTCATGATAAGCCACAAAACACCATGAGAAAAGGAAAACCATCATGCTGAGTGATGTATTAGTGTATTTCCTGTCAGCAGCAATATAATTCAATGGACTATCTAACATATAAACAATTGGGATGCAGGTAATGCTGTAGTTTGGATTTTCATTGTCTCTCAAATTTTCTTTTATTAAAACATGGTATGATTAGAAGGTGCCGGAACTTTAAAATGGAGCACATTGGAAGGTCTTTTTATGTACACCAAGCATGTGTGTGTGTGTGTGTGGGGGGGTGTTGTTGTTTGTTCCTTGAAAGATAAACGAAGACCACTGTCGCTTCTTATTCCATATACTCGCCATGGAGCTATTTGTGTGAGAGCTTTTCCGGAGGAGATGCACCCCATACATTAACTTACCCCAGATTACCGCCACTGAATATTGTTGTTTTGACCATTGCATCATTTTATTGGGATTACTAATAGAAGTATGGGTGACAGGATGCTTACAGGTTCAGGGATAACTCAAAAGCATTACCAGAAACACCACCATAACATGGGTGATATCACACAAAGCTAATGTCCTGGAGGTCTCTGAAAATCTTGTTGCAGGTCTGAGAAATCTCTTCTCAATGGTGGGGTTGATGAGAGTCTCCTCCCCCAGAAGGTAGTTGCTTATACTGATTTGAATGAGAATTATCTGCATAGACTCAAGTATTTGGACAGTCTCTTGTCAGTTGGTGGTTTTTTGTTTTGGTAACCCATGCATGCTAGTGTAAAAATAGACAAGTACCCATAGCCATAGCTGAAGTAGTCATAGAACCTAGAAGAGAACCTATTTCTGCCAGTTTGCTGGCAGCAAAAGTTAAGTTTTAAGTTCCTTATATATTCTAACTACTTACCTTCTTTTTAATTATTTTTTTTATTGATGCTTTGGTATCCATACATCATGTTTCCAATTCAATTAAGGCAATTCCATTCCCTTCCCCTCCCCCACCAACTCCTACCCATCCCAGATCATGCATTCTGGCCGTAAGTTTCTGCATCTTTCTCTCTGCTTTTTAGTTTTGTTTTCATTTTTTTAAACAATAAGTGATAATTTGTGAGTACAAGCATCTCCCATGTAAAACCAATTTGCGAGCAGTTGTGCCCAAACCCACAAGCTCATGGGTCCCCCACTCCAGCAGGGGGGGCTGTATGTTCAATACAAGTTGATCAAATGAGTGTCGTCTATATTGTTTGTAGTTTCACCATTAACCCCAATCGCGCTCTACTTCTCCCACGCCCCCTCTTCCATGTTCCCTAGGCTTAGAAAAGGGGCACAGGTGGATGAGAAGCAAAACACTCTACTTTCTTCTGGAGCTGATGTCTTGGTCTCTATTCAGTTCGGCTGGTTTTCTTTCATGGGCTGACCGATTGCCAGGCATACCTTCGATCCTACTAATGAAAGCACATGCAATGTAGATATTTAGGTATTTAAAACAGTATAATACACAATGCCTTTCTTCCTACTAATGATGCACGCTCAATTAGATAATATAGATTATTTAAACAGTACTAATTGATAGGTGGTTACTTTGGTGTAGACACAGATGTTTGGATGGTAATGTTAATCCATGAATTACATTTTCCTCTGTTAAGTATGGCAGGGTCTTCGTGTGGTTTTAAACAATCTCTTAACCATTAGAGGATGTAAGCTGTGGCATCAGCCATGTGTTATTCCTCCAAGGAGAGAGCTCATAGCCAATTAGATTTGGGATATACAGACAATGGCTGCCACTGTGCACAGTAATTCCAGGCAGGAGGTGTAGCTGGTGCTGAGGAGGAGTTTTGCTTGACTCAAGAGATCACCTAAATTTGCTTTATTGGTTTCGTGGCTTTGGTAACACTTCTGGATTCAGAGACACTGTAACTTGGCAAGTGCGGTCTCCATACATCTTTCCCATGTTAATATCAGGTCTTACAGCAGGGCCTTAATACCTCTCTTCCTGCAGATATCCCAAATTTGGAGGCAAGGAGCTTTACCTTTTGTGGGGCTTGGACCCCTGGCCAACATCTCCTTGGTAGAATAATCCATGTTTTGATGTCAGAGCTCTGTATATAATATTGTTGTTTAAGTGCATCGCTTAGGAGTCTTGCACACCTATTTACCTCTACCCTAGAAAAGTGTTTCTCTACCATTCATCCAGTTTCATCTTTTTGTGACAGATGGAAGCTCTTCAAATGTTCTACAATTGATAAACCCAGAAAATAAAAAGCCATGTGGTGCTTAACTTCAGTTGGTATGCCCACTCAACCCCTACACTTAAGGGAAATCATGGAAGAAAGTCCAGAAAGATTGTAGGAGTCAAAGGCCCAGGATGCCTGGTGTAGATGGGATATTCTACTTACGAAAGTAAGCTGAACTCATGAAAGCTCCACAATATATTTGCCTAAATAAGACATACATAATGACCACACTAGAAAACCACTAGATAATGGGCCAAAGTGGATGGGGGAAATTTCCTAGGGTATCCATCTAAAGGGAGAACTAGAAACATAAGTGGATGCTGAGGCAGGGAGAGAATCAGTTTCTAGAGGGATAATCTCCATGTTTGGGTTATTCAGTCTCAAGTAGTCATCCATAACACCTGTACACACAAGCACCCTTCGAATGGTCTCAGTCTACTGCATATATAAAAATAAAACAATAGAAGAGGTAAGAATTGAGAGGGAATGGGAGGGGTCAAAAGAGTAGTTGGAGGGGAAGAAAGAGGTGTGGGAATTATGTAAACATTAACCCATAGTGTGAAATATTTCAAAAAGAAAAATTATTTAGATATACAGAAGTTGTGTTAACTTCTCTTACGTTGATGTCAACATGCATCTAACAGATTGGGTCTTATCAAGAACATCTAAACATAGAAATTCCCCTTAGTGACAGCATGCACAGGAAATACTAACATAACACAAAATAAATATAATCCACACACTGAAGACTTCACATACACAGCCGTAAAACATATCACTATACACTATATACGGAAGGTTTTCTCAGAGCTTGGATATAGAACAATGCTATCAATTTGTTATTACTAAAATGTCTCTTTTGTGTGGTTTTCAGATAACATGAAGCTGTGAATGCAACAGAAGACTGTAATAGAATGTATATTCTGTGCGATGGAATGCATATTTTGAGTGGAGTGTTTCTTTATATTTATTTTGTATCCATCCTCTGGTAATACTGAAGTGTTATTTTATTTGATGATGAAACCAATATGAATCTACTCTTGTGCTCTCCAATACTTTTTCGTCAGTTTTTACTGAGAAGAGAGAGAAAGATGGGTGTTCAGGGCTAATTATAAAATCAGAGCAAATTTCACTTAACAGTTTGGTGCAAACCCAAAGTGTGACACAAATCACCAGTCACATTCTTTCAACACACAGGCATCATTCTGCACAAGCTCTGCCCTCCCCATCCCTCAGCCCCTGACAAGGGCTGTTAGAAACATTTCCAGTACCTTGGGAGTGACAGCGAGGAATAAACACATCCACAGGGAGAGGTTGCTGAGGAAAAAGTACATGGGAATGTGGAGTCTGGAGTCCAGCAAATCAACATGATCATCCCAAGGTTCCAAACCAGAGTGAGGAGGTAAATGAGAGTGAAGACTATAAACAAAGGGACTTGCAGATCAATGGCATCTGTTATCCCCACAAGAATAAATTCTGTCAAATCTGAAATATTCTCCATCAAATCATTTGGAATTTGAAGGCACCTAGACAAGAGAGGAAATGAAAAACTATGCTATTTGAATACCACCATGAGATTTGAAACATGATCAAGATCTCGTAATCATTAGTAGGTGTCCTGTCTAGGAACCTGAACAGAATGCTGGGTAGGTACAGGTTGAGTAAGATACAGATGGGCACTGGAAGTGTTTTGCTGAGGACAGCTGCTAAAATCTGTGCATGTTATAATTAGGGGGGGCATTTCAGCTTGCTGGTATATGATATTCTTTATCATAATAGCACACATAGCACACTTTATTTTACCTCTAGTGTACCACAGGGACATTGGTTTGAAATGTCCATTGAAAGCTTAATCAGCAGAAAGCCCAGTGCAGGAAGATGTGGTTATTCTTGGGATTCAATGTAGACAAAACGTGTCAGTGCATTTCCTATGACAGCGCCTTCACCAACTTGTTCCTGTATTTCATCCTTGTTTGCTGTAGGGTTTCTTGAGGGTTTAACTTGACCTTGTGCTTGTTAGGTGAGTATTCCACCACTGAGCCCTATCAAAAGCCCCCAACTTGTCCTTGTTATCTGAAGACAGGTAATGATGGGTTTACTGCCCTAGGGGAAAGGTTATGCCTGGACAAGCTGGCAGCCCATGAAAGAAAACAGCCAGAATTGACTAGAGACCAAGACATCAGCTCCAGAGAAAGTAGACTGTTTTGCTTCTCATCCACCTGTGCCCCTTTTCTAAGCCTAGGGAACAATCTGCGGAAGAGGGGGCGTGGTAGAATGTAAGGGCTGCGATTGGGGTGAATGGTGAAACTACAACAATATAGACTGGACATTCATTTGATCAACTTTATTGAGCATACAAGCCCCCCCTGCTGGATGGTGTGACCCATGAGCTGTGTGGGTTTGGGCACAACTGCTTGCAAATTGGTTTTACATGAAGGATGCTTGTACTCACAAATTATCACTTATTGTTAAAAAATGAAAACAAAACAAATCAAAAAAGCAGAGAAAGATGCAGAAAACTTATGGCAGAATGCATGAGCAGAATGGGTAGGGGTGGGGTGGGGGGAAGGGAAGGGGATATATGCCTGAACTGAATTGGAAAATGATGTATGAAATACAGAAAGCATCAATAAAAAATAAAAAAAAAAGAATCATAGAATGCTTTTAAACTTTAAGAATTTAGATTAAAATTGTTTTCATATACATACAAAGTTTACTATTAAATCACCTGTATGACTTTTGAAAAGCTGTGTGGATATAGCTACTCAATCCAAACTGAACCTCAATGGCAGATCATCCCAGTCTTTCTTGCTGAGACAAAGTATTTATTGGTGGTTGTCATAAGAATAAGGAGGAAAAGCCCTCCCCAGAATGGGTAAACATATCGGAAAAGAAAGCTGGAAATCCATGAACAAATTGTAAGTACTCAGTTTGATAGTCATGGTTCAATTAATTGTTTACTTTTTCTGTAACTGTGAGGCCATGACTTGGAAAATCTTGTAACTTTCTGAGCTTCCTAAACATTTTAAATATTATTAATATCTGGGAGTCTTTAAGTCTTTGAGTTTTGGAAGCTTTGTTTCTTTCCCAGTCTTAAAATATGGTTCCTCTCTCAAAGAGGCATTTTTTTTGGAGACAGGTGCTCACTCTATAGTCTCGAGTTACCTCTAACTCACTATATAAACCATCCCAGAATGATTTGCCTTTGCCTTTCAAGTGCTGGGATGTAACAACACACAGGCTCAAGGAGAAATGTTTTAATTCAGACAAAAAGTTTATACAATAGAACCTTAAGTGTAGTACAATGTGTTCTGTACTATCCAGCGTTATAATTTTGATTTTTTTAAATGGAAATATCTTTGCTCAATGGAGGAAAGATAGCATCTTCAGAGTGGGAGGAAACATTCACCAGTGAAACAACTGTCAGAACATTAACATCCAGAATATATAAAGTACTCAAAAAACAAATAAGAAAACAAATGACTTACTCAAAAGATGGAGTAAAGAGCTGAACAGAAACTTCAGCAATGAGGATGGCTGAGAAACATCTTAAAAAGTGTTCAACCTTGTTAATAATTAAAGAAATATAAATTAAAAACACTCTATGATATCATCTCACTCCAATAAGACTGGCTTAGATCAAGAAAACAAAAGACACCAAATGCTGGAGAGGTTGTGGGGAAGGGGAAGCACTCATCCACTGCTGGTGGGAATGTAAACTTGTACAACCACTATGGTA
The DNA here is from genome assembly GCA_009823505.1 of Rhizomys pruinosus. Classification (NCBI taxonomy): domain Eukaryota; kingdom Metazoa; phylum Chordata; class Mammalia; order Rodentia; family Spalacidae; genus Rhizomys; species Rhizomys pruinosus. The sequence goes on along the minus strand of VZQC01008059.1, from coordinate 1,208,640 downwards.
AGCAGTGTGGAAAACCCTTAATAGGCTCAAAATAAGCCTACCACATGACCCTGCCATACCACTCCTGGGTATATATCCACATGACTCATTCTATTGCAAAGGCACATGTATTTATATGTTTACTGCATCCCTCTTCACAACAGTGAAGAACTGGAACCAATCCAAATGCCCCTCAACTGACAAGTGGATAACAAAAATGTGGTACATCTAAATAATGGAGTTCTATGGAGTGGTAAAGAAAGATGACATTGAACTTCTTTTTTTTTTTTTTTTNTTTTTTTGGTTAAGAGTGCCAACTGCTCTTGCAGAGGACCCGGGTTCGATCCCCAGCACCCACATGGTGGCTGAGAATTGTCTTTGACTCCAGTTCCACGGGAATCTGACGTCGCCCTCTTCTGACCTCTGTGGCATTGCACGACATGGGTGCACAACCTACATGCAGACAGTACATTCATATACATACAAGAATGATAAAAAATAAAAATAAAAAAAGAAAGATGCCATCATGAACTTTGCAGGTAAATGGATGGACCTCTAAGCCATTATGCTACGTGAAGTGAAGTAATGCAGTCCTAAAAAAAAAAAATGGTGAATGTTTTCCCTCACTTGTGGATGCTAGCACCAAATCCTCCAGTTGATAGGCAAGCTGAGCAACGTTGTAGTTATATTTCTTTTTATCTGAAAGCAGCTGTGCTGTTATAATGTGAATCTCTAAATGGGCCCTAGAATTAACTTGCCACTTATTTTCAGACATTATAATTACTGTATATGGGTGGAAGGTATGTATTCATATTTTAGAGTAACATACATTGGAATTAACATACAGTTTATTCTTTGAGGACATAATCCAGGTACATATATGATGTTTCTATAATGCATATTTTGGAGGAATACAAATGGGAGGGAACAACAACAACATAAGGACTGGGTCAAAGAAGGGATTGATACAGTTAAATTCTGCCCCAAACAATAAACCTCTGCAGAGAAAAACATTAAAAAGACTGAGAGAAAGATACAGGACATGTATGGCTGAATGCATGAACTGAGGTTGGGTGGGGGTCAGAGAAAGGGGAATACGTCTAAATTGAACTGAGAAATGGTGTATGAAATACACAAAACATCAATAAATACCATACATTAAAATAGAGATATCTTTTTTCTATAGTAAGATATGTCCAAAGATATCTATACTAGCCATAATCCAAAATGATAAATAGAAAAGATTTCATACATAAAAACTTGTTCAGATAAATTTAACTCAAGAAATAGTTGTAATTAAACTATTTGTAATGATACACCTTCTTCACTGGGTTTGCAAATATTTAATAATGGGCTAATCCCTGGTAAAACTTTGCTTTCCAAACAACCTTCTTGAATGCACTCTTGACTTCCTTGTTCCTTAGACTGTAGACCAGAGGGTTCAGCATGGGGATGACCATGGTATAGAACACAGAGGCCAGTTTGTCAGTGTCCATGGAGTGACTGGAGCTGGGCTGCAAGTACATGAAGATGATCGTCCCATAGAAGATGGAGACAGCAGTGAGGTGAGATGCACAGGTGGTGAAGGCTTTATTCCTGCCCTCAGCTGAGCTCATCCTCAGGATAGCAATGAAAATAAAGACATAAGAGTTCATGATAACCAGTAGAGTCAGAGCAACATTTAGTGATGCCGACACGAATAGTACAATTTCATTTGTGTAGATATCAGAGCAAGAAAGAGCCAGCAGTGGGGGAATGTCACAGAAGAAGTGATTAACCACATTGGAATGACAGAAGGAGAGATGGAAAGTGAAGGCAACATGGACAGAGGATTGTGAGAGTCCACTGATGTAGGAACCAGCAATAAGCAGGACACACATTGCAGGTGTCATGGTGGTGGTGTAATGCAGGGGTTTACACACTGCTGCATGGCGATCAAAGGCCATTGAGGCCAAGAGATAACTTCCAATAGCTGCAAAGGCTACGAAGAAGAACATCTGGGCAGCGCACCCATCGTACACTATGATCTTATTTCCTGTGAGAAATCCCACCATTACTTTAGGTGTGACAGCTGTGGAATAAACACAGTCTACTAGGGAGAGGTTACTGAGGAAAAAGTACATGGGAGTGTGGAGTCTGGAGTCCATCAGAATTAAAAAGAGCATTCCAAGGTTCCCAAACAGCGTGATCAAATAAACAATAGTGAAAATTACAAACAAAGGGACTTGCAGCTCATTGGTGTCTGTTAACCCCGCAAGAATAAATTCTGTCACCTCTGAAATATTCTCCATCAAAGTCATTTAGGAATTATGACAGGCACCTAGGACAAGAAACAGAAATTATACCAGTTGAACTCCTCCATGGAAATTGAAGTATGAACAAGTTATCCTACTCATGTGTCAGCTTTCCCATCCACTTTGCAAACCAGACCTAAATGCTGCTAGGTTCAGGCTGCATGGGATCATTTACTAGGAATGGTAAAATGGACTCTGGAATGTCTTTGCTTCCACCGATGGTTCTTATTGTAAGTCTATAGATTGTCTAGTACATGATTTAATTTATTTCAGTTACCCATATTGGGCTGTCTTTTTTCATACAATGTGTATTTTATTGACTTTTTGGATATTTCATGAAATGCATCTTAATCATATTTAGACATCCATTCCATGCCTCAACGAAACCATAGTCCCTCAAAGAATTTAATGCATTCTCTCATGTATGTTGATGTCTATTAAGTCATGTTTGCATCCGCAGGTGTTTCTTGGTGTGAGTTCATCCATTGGAGCCTGTAGTTAACATCACTCTATTAAAATGTTCTACTCTTCCTCACCCAGCATTGATTAGCTGCCAATAGTTCCTCAGCTGACATTTCCCCACTTCTATGCTAGGCTTTTTTTTTTTTATCATTTGAGCACTTTGTTTTTTTAAAAAAATGTTTTATTTATTGTTCTGTGAGTATGAGAGTATTCCTGGCATATATAATTGCACCCATCTTACACAATGCCAGCAGAGGCCAGAAGACGGTGTCTGATTCCCCTGTAACTAGAGTTACAGATGGGTTTTTGCCACCAAGTAGGTGTCTGAATTGAAACTGATCCTCAGTAAGGGATCTCTTGCTGCTGTCTCTTCAGCCCCAAAGCTGTATTTTATTCTTCATGAAACTATTAACAAACATATTCATCTATATTGTGCATCAAAATTCATTCAGCACATAGGTTAGAACAGGAATTAGTGGAGATGTTTTGCTATTTATTAGTGAGATAGCCTATTCCACACTTTTCCCATCTCTGATGTTGTACCAAGTTCCACATACTGGCTCTAGCTCTGCATCGTTTGGGTGTGCTTTTCTAGTACTGCTAAGTGTTTCCTTTCTAATTTATAAAAGTCCTTAATTGTATTTTTTCTTCTAAAATCTTGACTGAGATCGGTAACTACAAGATTGTATGCGTCACATTCTTAGTCTTATCTTGATGTATTTGAGTATGTCAGGAGCTAAAGAGAAAGCTTTTCTTTCTTTTTCTCTTTGTAATTGAAGTTTTGTGATTCTCATAAAGTAGAATTTAATGGTATTTAAATGCCTTCTCCCATTCCCACCTCCCCTTATTGCTCCTTTGAAAATTCCATGTACTCTATTACATATATACGAAAGGTTATAGAGTCTAAGTTATGTTTCCAAAAGTACTTCAATTTGAGTCCATCTACCGGAGCCTTGTTGATCTTCCAAGAGTCCCATGCTTGAAAGAGACTGCCCCCACCCCTCCCAGTAGCCATCATTTGCCACAGTTTCCTTACGTGAGGTTCAAGCTTCTTGCCCTATTTTTCATGCAAGCCAGTTTTTTATTTTATTTTATTTTATTTATTTTATGTTTTGGTCTTTTTTGAGACAGGGTCACCCTGTAGCCCCAGCTGTCCTGGAACTCACCTGGTAGACCAGGCTGGCCTAGAACTCACAAAGATCTGCCTGCCTCTGCCTCCCGAGTGCTAGGGTTAAAGGCCTGTGCCACCACACCTGGCTTGCAAGCCAATTTTTTAAAGAAGTAAGAACAAAGTTGTAACTTCTTTCTATTTCTGTCATGGTCCTCATTTTTCATGGAGGTTGATATTTTCCATTTCCTACCATCACACAAGTGCATGCCTTATTTTTGTTTGGGGGGACTAGAGCACAATAAAAATTTATTATTGTTGTCCCTACGGATGCTGTGCCCTTAACCAATCTGTATTTCATAGTGTTCTTAGTTGTACCCACTTCCATGGTAGAGCAGGTGACACCTGACTGCAGCTCTGGATATAGCATAAAAGAGACTCACAAAGTGAGAAATACTTTTGACTTAATATCTTGGGCATAGTTATTTCTCTGTATTAATGATGTCTTATATTCAAGACAAAAAATAATACAGCCAGATTAAAAAAATACCCAAGGTGAAAACTACCCTTTCTTTCCCTCATAAACTTTATCTGCAGTTATGTGACAAAAATATGTAAATTATTCCAAATTATAAAACATGCTAATATTTTTAAATCAAGTATTGGGAGCCCTTGTTTTCTATGACCTAGCTTATCTGCTCCTAAATTATTTATTTTTCAGTTCACAGTATTAATGGCCAATGATTGATGCTCCTAAGGAAATTTATGAAGTATTTGGCATAGTGAAATAGATATTGAATGTCCTATAAATTCTGCACTTAAAATGGAGCTATAATATGAGCATTTCTAATTATACAGAGAATTCTAAAGAAAAGAAAATTAGGTTAGTGCATCTCATAAATCTCACCAGAGAAGCTTTGACTTGCAGCTGATGGTGATTTACATATTGTCCCATGGCTGATCAAGGTGCAAAGAAAAGGAGACTGCAGAGTGTTCAGCCCCAAATGGGAAACCTATATCAAACCTATACTTGACAAGAAGGCTCAGGAGTCATTGTATAAAAGGGGCGTGAGAGATTGAAAGAGTCAAAATAAACACAAAGAAACCATTTTGTTTGCATAGTGCTGGCCAGTTGTACATATGAACTCACAGTGTTTGTATCAGCACCACAAAACCTGTGCAAGTCCAAACCAGACAAAAACCACAGCATGTTGAACAGAGGTATGCAGGAAGCATCAACTGTAGCTGAGGAACTATTAGCAATTGATAGCTGTTGGCAAAGTTAGTTAATTTAAGATTGTGACACTCAGAGCATTTGGGGAACATAAATTAGACTGGATAAGTCTGTTAAAAAAAGAAAATAACAAGGGAGGACATAAGGTTGGATAAGTGTAATAGGGTGGGGTGGATATGAGGAAGAGGGATCTGAATGTCACTAAAATACATTGTGTGGAATTCTCAAAGAATTAATAGAAGTAGTTTTTTTCTTAAAAAAACTAGGAATGTGGACTTTCTGTAGAGCAGAATCATCACCTCTGCATCTGATGGTCCTTGGCATGAAAATCTCACTACTACGGAGCAGTATGGTAGTAAGGAGTGCAAGGAACCCAGCATGAGAAGATGGCTAGGAAACTTTATCTACTGCCTAGCTGTTGAAGTTTACTCAGCATTAATTTTATTACCTGTTTACCTTACAAATTAAAAGTGTTTGCACATTCTATTGCCATTTACAATTCTAACTGGCTATGGTTATATGTTTTATAATACTTACTCTTGTCCTAGGAGCAGACAAATAGGAGTAAAATTAAGGCATATGAGATGTCATGTCCAGAGCATTGCCCCAATGCCCATATTTAGGAAAGCATCTTGCTGTTCCCTTCATCACCTGTGGACCTTGGCTGTGGAACAGAATGCTGGTATGTGCTCTTGCGAATATCAAGACAGAGATGGCAAGTTGCATGTGTCTCAGGAGAATCAGTGTGGGTGAGTGGCTGTCTCTAGAGGCTGCAGATCCCACATTGCCCTTTTGTGTGTTCTCTATAGAAAGTAGAGGGTAGTGTTTGCATTTTGTCTGGAAGTACTATTTAGGATATTGGGGAACTGAAGCTTAGAAGATAGAAACTCCAGTCATCAATCATATCAGCTGTGCCATGGACAGGTTAGGCAGCAAAGACACTAAGTATCAAGATGCCTGATCCTCTTGTGGGAGAATCTCTATCCATGAATATCCAATAGAAGTCTATTGCTCATCTTCCAACTTCCACTATCTGATGAGAGGAAGTAGTGAGAGGCAATGTGAACTGGGGTTTAAATTACTCATGTGAGCCCAACATAGTGCAGGATATTGGAAAGTGGGAGAATTATTCCTCAGGGATTCATCACATATCCTGTTGTCAGTCTTTTCAAAACCACATTCCTAGTAATAAACTTCATTCCTCTAAAGAATTTCAAAGACAGATAGCTAGAAAAGATATCAATAACTGTCTTATAATCATAAGAAAGTCATTTGATTAGTGCTCTAACATAATTAATTCTCCTCTGAAAGCAACATACCAGGAGAAACAAAGAAGAAATATTTTAGGGAAATGAAATCTTGGCTTGTATATTCCTTTCCATGACTACAGTATAGATGAACTCTCTGAGCCCCTATTTAGTCTGACACCAAAAACCAGTCCCTGTGACTACAGTAGTGGAGAAAACCTAAGCTGAGCACTTGGCAAAAAATCAGGACCAGTCACAGACCCAAGACCCAAATCAGAGTCATTAGTACCAAAGGACCTCATAGCATTTAGGCCAGACCAATAGCCAAATTTTGCCCAAAGTCATCCCTGGGACCAACTATGGCTTTATGTCCTGTATAAGAATATGAGACGTTTTGAAATTCTAAACAGCTTGAGTATTAATGGCATAGTCTATATATATATATATATATATATATATATATATATATATGTATGACTTTTACTGAGCTGTGAGAAAATATTTATTCAAGCCAAACAGAAACTCAGTGGCAGACAATCCCCAGTAGTTTACTGGTGGATGTTATAAGAGTATGGGGGACTCTCTGACAGCTGCACCCCTGGAAAACCCTCGCCAGCAAGGGGGACCATTTCAAAGAAAGAAATCTGGAACTCCATGAACCACTTTTGGGAGCTCACTTAGACAGTCCTCTCTGTCCATTAATTGTTTACTCTTTCTACAGCTGTGAGATGTGGTGTTTGAGAATCTTAAAACCTTCTGAATTTCCTGAACCTGGTATATTTTATTAAAATCCTACAGTCTTTTAGTTTTGGAAGTTTTGTTACACTCCCAAAGAGGGATACACACACATATAAACATATATATATATATATATATATATGTGTGTGTGTGTGTGTGTGCTTGAGTCAGATATTCACTATGATTGCCTGTAACTCACTATATAAACCATTGCAGGCTGACATACTTCTGCCTTCCAAGTGCTCAGATTAAAGGCACGTGACACAACATGAGGTTCAATGGGGAATGTTTTAATTCAGAGAAAATGTTTATACAACAGTACTTAATACCTGCAGTGTCATGCAGAGGAGGATTCTGTACTGTCTAGGATTACAATCTTGATTTTTAACATGGAAATATCTTTTTCTGTAATTAGATATCTCCAAAGAGATCTATCCTAGCCACAATCAAAATGGATGAATAGAAAAGGTTTCATTTTCTTTTTTTTTTTTTTAACCAAAAGATGTCATGTTTTCCCCAAGGAAGTGCTTGAAAGTTCCTCCTTGGCAAACAACCATCAATCAAATCCTCCAATTCAGGTGATGTGTTTGTGTGTATGTGTGTGTGTGTGTGTGTGTGTGTGTGTGTGTGTGTATAATGCAATACAAGTTGGAGAAAAAAATGGAATTTCCATGTTAAAGCATCACTGTATTTTAATGTTTTTTTTTTGGGTATCACAAGTTTAATCGATGTTATTTTGATGCTATGTGTACTCTAAAGTCCAACTTAAAATAAAATAAAAAAATGAATAATAAAGTTATGTAGCTGGGTAAAAAAAGATTTCATACATAAAAAAGCTGTTCAGAGAAATATGTCAAGTGATAGTTGTAATTAAAATATTTAAATTGATACAATTTATCACAAGGTTTGCAAATATTTACCAATTAATTGGCTAAGCCCTATGAAACCCTTGCTTTCCCAGCAACCTTCTTGAATGCACTCTTGACTTCCTTGTTCCTTAGACTGTAGACCAGAGGGTTCAGCATAGGGATGACCATGGTATAGAACACAGATGCCAGCTTGTCAGTATCCATGGAATGGCTGGAGTTGAGCTGCAAGTACATGAAGATGATTGTCCCATAGAAGATGGGGACAGCAGTGAGGTGAGATGCACAGGTGGAGAAAGCCTTCTTCCGGCCCTCAGCTGAGCGCATCCTCAGGATAGCAATGAAAATAAAGACATAAGAGTTCATGATAACCAGCAGAGTCAAAGCAACATTTAATGACGCCAACATGAACAGCACAATTTCATTTGTGTAGATATCAGAGCAAGAAAGAGCCAGCAGTGGGGGAATGTCACAGAAGAAGTGATTAACCACATTGGAATGACAGAGGAGAGATGGAAAGTTTGGGCAACATGGGTAGAGGATTGTGAGAGTCCACTGATGTAGGAACCAGCAATGAGCAGGACACACATTGCAGGTGTCATGGTGGTGGTGTAATGGAGGGTTTTACACACTGCAGCATAGCGGTCAAAGGCCATTGAGGACAGGAGGAAACTTTCAATAGTGACAAAGGCTGCAAAGAAGAACATCTGGGCAGCACACCCATTGTAGGATATAAACTTATCCCCTGTGAGAAACATTTCCAGTACCTTGAGAGTGACAGCTGAGGAATAAACACAGTCCACCAGGGAGAGGTTACTGAGGAAAAAGTACATGGGAGTGTGGAGTCTGGAGTCCAGCAGAATCAACATGATCATCCCAAGGTTCCCAACCAGAGTGATGAGGTAAATGAGAGTGAAGATTATAAACAGAGGGACTTGCAGCTCTGTGGCATCTGTTAACCCCACAAGAATAAATTCTGTCAAATCTGAAATATTCTCCATCAAAGTCATTTGGGAATTATGAAAGTCACCTAGGATAAGAGAGGAAATGAACAATTATGCTAGGTGAACACCACCATGAAAATTGAAGTATGAGCAAATTCTCCTACTCATGTGCGTGTGTGTGTGTGTGTGTGTGTGTGTGTGTGTGTGTGATAGCTTTCCAGTCTAGTATGCAAACCATATCTAAATGCTGAGGTGGAGCAGTTTGCATGAGTTCATTTATCTAGGAATACTACAAATGGGCTCTGGAACTTCTTAGCTTCCACTGGTCCTTCCTATTATAAATCTATGGATTATTTCAGTTTTTCTAGTATATGATTTAATTTGTTTCAGTATAACATACAGGGTTGTATTTTTCATATAATATATATTTTATTGAATTTATTCATTGCACACAATATGACTTATTCATATTTAGACACCCCTCCCCTCTCTGCACCGCTGGCATGCTCCCCCTCAGGATTTCATGCATTCAGTAATATATGTTAAGGTCTGTCCAGTCATGTGTCCTGTGTCCTTTCCTTGTCAGCCTATGTGGAGTCACTCTTACAACAACCATCTCTCTCTCTCTCTCTCTCTCTCTCTCTCTCTATATATATATATATTATATATATTATATATCTATATATCTATCTTATATATATATATATTAAAGCCTATAGAGTCTAAGTTCTCTTGACAAGCTTGAAAGAGACTGTCCCTGCCCCTCACAGCAGCCATCTGTTGCCACAGTTTCCTTACGTGGGTCTGGAGCTTCTTACTATCTTATTTGTGTCTATGCTAGGAACTTTTTTCTGGTTTGAGCATCTATCAGAGATTTTTTTAAGTAGGAACAAAGTTTTAACTTTTTCTTTTTATCTCAGTGTCCTAATTTTTCACAGAGGATATTTTCCCTTTTTTACCATCAGAAAAGTGTGTACCTCGTTTGAGTTTTCAGAGACTGTGGCAAAACAAAATTCAATATTGCTCTCCCTAGAGATGCTGTGCCCTCAACCAAGTTGTATTCAGCTTTCTTAGTTGTACTCACAACATGTAGACCAGGCGACACCTGACTGCAGTTCTGGCTAAAGTATAACACGGACTCTCAACTTGGGAGACACTTTTGACTGAATAGCTTGAGCATAGTTCTTTCTCTATATTAATAACCCCTTACATTCAAGACAAGAGACAATTCAGATAAATTGTTTTTAAATAGCCCAGGTGAAAACTGCTCTTCCTTTCCCTCTTAGATTTTGCCTGCACTTATATGATGAAATATGTAAATTCTTGGAAATTATAAAACACACTAACATTGTAAAATCAAGTAATGAGAGCTATGGTTTTCCATGCCCTTTCTCATCTTCTCCCGAATTCTTCAGTGTTCGCTTCACAATATGAATATAGAATTATTGATGTTCCTAAAGAAATTGTCTTAGTATTTTATATAGTCAAATGGATATTAAAAGATCTGCAGTCTCTGAATTTAAAAACAGAGCTATAATCACAGCATATAGAATTCCAAAGAGAATTTTAAACATAAGAATATTAGATTAGTGCATCTCCCCACTCTCACCAAAGAAGCTTCTTCTTGTAGCAGCTGGTTAATGTACAGAGAAAATGAGACTACATAGTCTTCAGCCCTAAATGGGAAACATGTATCCCATCCTTTCCTTCCAAGTCTTGGAAACCATTGCATAAAATGGCTGGAAACATTGAAAGAGTCAGAAGTGATGGATAAACACAAGGAAATCATTTTGTTCACACATATGAAACTATAATGCCTGAGAAAATGTGCACAAAACCTGTGTAATCCCAAGGCAGATAAAACCCCAGCATAGATAAGGGAAGTATGTAGGAAGCCTCAACCCTAGCAGAGGAAACAGAAATTGATAGTTGCTGGGAAAGTCAGTATTCTGTAGGAGTGTGACACCTGGCAGGTTGACCAGACACCAAGGTATAGATTCATTCCTAATAGTATTTGGGAACACAGATTAGACTGGATAGGCCTTTAAATAAAAGAAAATAAAATAGGAAATATGCAGTTAGGGAAGTGTAATAGGGTTGGCTGGACATGAGGAAAGGGGGTCTGAATGTCATTAAAACACTTTGTATGGAAATCTGAAAAATTAATATAAATATTTTTAAAAAGAAATTTAGGAATGTAGAGCAGAACCATCAGCTCCATATCCGATGATGCTTTGTGTGAAAACCTGGATGCTCTGGAACAGCAAAGTAGTGAAGAGAGCTGTGAACCCAGAATAAGAAGATGGCTAGTAAAAATGTATCTGTTGCTTAGCTGTTGAACTTTCTAGGCAATAATTTCACTACTTGTTTACTTTATAAATTAAAAATGTTTGCACATTCTATTGCCATTTACAATTCTAACTGGCTATGATTATATGGTTTCTAATATTTACTGTTGTCCTAGGAGCAAGGAAGCACATGAGATGGTTCATGTCCAGAACATTGCTCCAGTGTCCACATCCAGGAAAGCATCTTGCTGTTCCTTTCACCACTTGTAGAGCTCTGCTGTAGAACAACAGATTGCTGGCTTGTGCTCTTCCCAAAATCAAGACAGAGAAGCCAAGGTTGCACATACCTCAGTGGAAGCAGTGCACGTGATTGGCTGTCTCTAGAAGCTGCCGATCCCACATTGGCCCTTTTGCCTGACCTCCATAGATAGTAGAGGGTAGTGTTTGCATTTTGTCTGGAAACACTTGTGAAGACACTGGGGAATAGAAGCTTAGAGGACAGAAACTCTAGACATAAATCATATTACTTGTGCCACAGACAGGTTAGGGAGCAAAAAATTTAAAGTCTTATTAAAATCTCTACTTAGGGCAATCTCAGAACATACAAATTTTCTGATATCCAGAGTTTTCTACAGAGAAATTGGGTAGCCCCAGGACATTTCATTTTTCTATTTTATTTTTTTGTAAAGTACATGTTAAATTTTCTTACTGCTACATATCTGGTTTAAGATATTTTTCCTCTTTTATTTAAATGCTTTTTTCAACATGTAAAATTGCACATGCTTCGAATGCAATTTAATATTTTTCTATATGTACCCATTGTATAGTAATAATTATGTAAATAAAGATAATCTGTATACTCCACACCTTAAACATGTATTTATTTAGTTATGAGAATATTCCAAATTTATCTCCTAGTCATTTATGACATTCAAAGCTATAATCATCCTACTGTGTAACTGGTTTGAAATAAAAAAAAACAAACAGGGACAATTTATTTTTCTTTGGACCCATTTTTTTTTTCTTATCTTTTTTTTTTTTTATTTATTTATTTTTGTATGTGTATGAATGTACTGTCTGCATGCAGGTCTGTGCACCCGTGTCGTGCAATGCCGCGGAGGTCAGAAGAGGGTCTCGGATTCCCCTGGAACTGGAGTTCTCCTGGAATTGGAGTTACAGACGGTTTTCAGCCGCCATGTGGGTGCTGGGGATCGAACCCGGGTCCTCTGCAAGAGCGTCGGTGCTCTTAACCGCTAGGCTATCTCTCCAGCCCTTTTTTTTCTTATCTTAAAGCCCAAAGTGGAATTATTTCCCTTATCATTGGAATTAAAGGAGAATAGGAGATCCCTAGTTCAGCTCTGTTCCAATTACACTTTCATTCTAGATCGTGTACTTCTAGGGTCTTGTCAAAGTTAGCACTTTTGGCAGGGTACCTCTGGTGGAATTTCATACTTCCTGCCCATGCTCTATGCAATCAGGTTCCTTCTATCATATCAGTGACAAACTAACAACATACCTTCCATCCAATTCAAAGAGGAAAAGGCCCTCTACCCTACGGAATAAAAAAAAAAAAAAATCCAGAGTCTCCAGGTGTACCTGGCTCTAGTTCTCCCCTTGTGGGAAATCTGTCTCTTCTGTGTGCTATGTAAAATGCTACTTGTGCTTCCATAAAGACTTGTCTGTGTGCTGGGGCTGACAACTTCTTATTTTTTATTTCTTTAACCGGTCAAGAACTGTCCCAGAGAAAATGTTTTAATGAATTATAGTTATAGTTTAGAGCTTTATGGGCAGGTGACCCAATTTTAAATCCAACTACTGTCATCTGTTAGAATCTTCATGTCTGCTAATTTATTTATATCTAGCAATTTTAGGATAACCTTTGTAAGCAATAAAAATGATGTAGATCTTTCTTAAAAGAATCGTAATGATAAAATAAAACATATGTACAGAGCTGAAAATGATGAGTAACATCTATAAAGAGATCAACATGTTTAAAGATTTTTATTTTATCATCAATTAAGTATACCGTGTGGCCAAAATAATGTTGTTCAGATAATATATTTACTTCCTTTATTGTTCTAAAACATTGAAATTAAGAAATTCATGAACTAGTTCTTCCAAATGGAATAGACAAGAAGTGTCACATGTCATTCAACAAAAGTATGGTAAAGTCTGTGTGCAACCAGTAAGTCACCTCTCCTTCTGCCAGTGTGGCAGAGGAAGTCACATGTATAGGTTACCAAGTGCTGCAGATGACAAGTCTTCCCTGGCCTGGGTATTTTAGCAGAACACTGTATTTCAAATGCTAGAAGGCTGGGAACCTGAGCCAATTAGAACTTTATCCTCCTAACAACTATGAGAATGTGTGAGGATCACTTTTGCAGCTATCTTATACCTAACCAGTTTTGACTAGCCCATCTGAAGAAGAACCTCTATCTGGCTTGAAACTTGCCCTAAAAGATAAACAATATTAAAGCAAAGTTGGAATTAAATGATGCAGTACAAGAATAGAGTGGTAAAAAAAAATGCTGGGCATGGTGTCACATACCTTTAATTCTAGCACTCAGGAGGCAGAGACAGGCAGCAAGGCCAGCTTGGTCTACAGAGTGAGTTCCAGGACAGCTGGGGCTACAGGGAGACCCTGTCTCGAAAAGAACAAAAAAAAAAAGTGGTTAACACATCTACAAATAGTGAGTTAGTCCATCAGATAAGAAAATCTCTTCCAAAATTGGGAATGGAAAAACTGGATACTCATATTCAAAGAATAAAATTGGACTGTGATCTCACAACATGCACATGTATCAATATAAATGGATTAAAGACATAAACATAGATTCATAGTACTTCTAGACAAAAATAGAGTAGGACTACACAGTACTGGTCTTTCCAGTGCTAGAATAAATAAGACTCCAATCAGAAAAAACAAAATTCGAAATAGGAATTAGAAGTATATCGCACTAAATAGCCTCAGCAAAAAAAAAGGAAAATAGAGCACACAGATAACCTATGAAATAGAGAAAGCATTTGGAAACTAACCTCCTCAGTTATCCTTTAAAAATATACAAAGGAATTTGAAAAGATATTTTATTTCAACAAAGTCGAAATATGAATAACAGGCAAGCTATTTAAAGGGTAGTGCCATGATCGATTTTTAGGGAAATGCAAATGTAAAACACAATGCGATATTTATCATACACCAACATCAAGAAAAAGAACACATGTTAAGGACATAAAACCATTGAACCTCTTTTTTTTTTATTTGTCTTTTTGAGACAGGGTCTCCCTGTAGTCCCAGCTGTCCTGGAACTTACTCTGTAGACCAGGCTGGCCTTGAACTCAAAAAGATCCACCTGCCTCTGCCTCCCGAGTGCTAGGATTAAAGGCGTGCACCACCATGCCTGGCTGCCATCGAACCTCTTATTCTCTGTCGGTGTGACTGTAAGGTATAGCATTTGCTCTGGAAAATAATGTGGATTCTCATAATGATCAGAAATGAAACTACGTCTTAGCTGAGCAATTATACTTTTAGCTATAGATAAAAAGTCAGGAACTTAGAGAATTTATCTGTATCTTCATGTGTGTATGTGAGTGTGTGTGTGTGTGTGTGTGTGTGTGTGTGTGTGTATGTTTGGTGTAGTAGTAGTAGAAGTAGTAGTATTCCCACACATTAAGTTACATGAATACCATATGTTCATAGACATAGGAGTGGGAAATAAATGATATAATATTCATAATAGGGAATGGTCTTTAATTTTTTTTTCAGACAGGGTCTCCCTATAGCCTCAGCTGGCCTGGAACTCACTCTGTATACCAGGCTGGCCTTGAACTCCACCTGCCTCTGCCTCCTGAGTGCTAGGATTAAAGGCTTACACCACCACGCTTGGCTTAAAAGATGGGTCTTACCAAATGCTGGAGAGGTTGTAGGGCAAGGGGAACACTCATCAACTGCTGGTGGGAATGTAAACTCATAAACCACTGTAGAAAGCAGTGTGTAGAACACTTAAAAACTCAAAATGAGCCTACCACCTGACCCAGCCATACCACTCCTGGGTATATACCCACAAGACTCATCCTACCCAAAAGATACATTCAAATCTATGTTTATTGCAGCCCTCTTCACAATAGCAAGACTCTTGAAACAACCCAGGTGCCCCTCAGCTGATGAGTGGATAACAAAAATGTGGTACATCTACACAATGGAGTTCTATGCAGTGGTAAAGAAAGATGACATCAGGGCTGGAGAGATGGCCTAGTGGTTAAGGGAACTGTGGAAGGGATTACTCTCTGTTCAGAACCAAATATAATACTAAAGTCCTAGGGCTATGCACTCAGGCAAAATATATTAATACAGGAGCTCTGACATCAGCAATGGATTGTTCTACCAGGTGGATGTTGGCCAGGGGATCCAAGGCCCCACAAAAGGTAAGGGCTCCTTGCCTCGAAGTTGGGATACCTACAGGAGGAGAGGCAATAAGACCCTGCTGCCGAAGACCTGACATTAACATGGGAGGGATGTATTGAGACCACACATGCAAGTGTACAGATGGCCTCTGGAATGCCAGAGAGTGTTACCAAAGGCCACTAAACCAATAAAGCAAATATGGGTCTCCCTGAGTCAAGCAAGACTCCACCGTCAGCACCAGCTACACCTCACCTGCCTGGAAATACTGTGCAGCAGAGGCAGCCATGTGCCTGTATATCCCAAATCTAATTGGCTATTGGCTCTCCCCTTGGAGAAATAACCCATGGCTGATGCCACAAGCTTACATCCTCTACAGGTTATGAGATGTTTATAAGCCACAGTAAGACCCGGTCAATATAACAGGGGAAAAATTGTAATTCATGGATTAACATATCCAAACATGGTCTATGCTAAAGTAACCTACCATATATTATGCTGCTAAATACCTATATATCTAATTCTTGTTCTTCATTAGTAGGATTGAAAGGTTATTCCTGGACAAACTGTCAGCCCATGAAAGGAAAACAGCCAGAATTGAACAGAGTCCAGAGTCAACAGCTCCAGAGAGAGTGGACTGTTGTTACCTCTCATCACCTGTGCCCCTTTTTAAGCCTAGGGAACAACCTGCGGGAGGGGGTAGATATGTAAGGGCTGGATTGGGTGAAGGTGAAACTACACAATAGCTGGACACTCATTTGATCAACTTGATTGAACAACAACACTTCACCCCCCACTGGATGGTGGGGCTGTAGTGTTTTGGGCACAACAGCCTGCAGATAGGTTTTGCATGAAGGATGCTTGTACTCATGGATATCACTTAGCTAAAAATGAAAAAAAAAAAAAACTGAGAGAAAGATGCAGGACAGTTATGGCAGAATGCATGATCTGGGATGGGTGGGGGTGGGGGGAGGGAAGGGAAATAAGCCTAGAACTGAATTGGAAAAAATGTATGAAATGCACAAATGTCATAAAAACTAATTAAAAAAAAAAAAAGAGTGCCGACCGCTCTTACAGAGGACCCAGGTTATCCCCAGCACCCACAATGGCGGCTAAAACTGTCTGTAACTCCAATTCCAGGAGAATCCAGTTCCAGGGGAATCCAACACCCTCTTCTTGACCTCTGTGACATTGCGACACCGGGTGCACAAACCTGTTGCATGAGACAGTACTTCATACACATACAAAATAAATAAAATAAAAAAAAAAAGAAAGATGACATCATGAACTTTGCAGGTAAATGGATGGAACTCGAAGCCATCATGCTAAGTGAAGTAAGACAATCCTAATGGAACAAACAGGGAGTGGTTTCCCTTATTTGTGGATGCTAGTACCAAATTCCCCAATTGAAAGACAAGCTGAGCAACATTATTGTTATATCTCTTTCTATCTGAAAGCAAGTGTGATGTTATAAGGTGAATCTCTTAATGAGCCCTAGAATTAACTTACCACAAACTTTCAGACATAGTAATTAATGTAATAGGTGAAAAGAATTACTCCAATTTTAAGAGTATAAAAATTAAAGGGAAAATGTGAACTCCTGAACTATAACCGAGTTAACATACAGTTTAGATTGGAGGACATAACGCTGGGCAATGTATTACATATATTATAATGTATATTCTATATATATTATAGACTAATATATATCAATATGCATATTTTGGAGCAATACAAGGGGAAGGGAACCACAACAACATAGGGACTGGGTCAAAGAACAGACAGATGTAGTTAAATTCTGCGCAAAACAATGGACCTTTACAGAGAAAAACTTTAAGAAGACACAGAAAGATGAAGGACATGTATGGAGGAATGCATGATCTGAAGTGAGGTGGTGGAAAGGGAAAGGGAAGTATGCCTAAACTGATCTGGAAAATGATGCATGAAATACACAAAACATCAATAAAAGTATTATTTTAGAAAAGACAGGTCTTAGCTGCCATGTGGGTGCTGGGAATCGAGCCCGGATCCTCTGCAAGAGAAGTTGGTACTCTTAACTGCAGAGCCCAGGTTCTTTGATGTTTTACAAGCAATCAATTCTGCTCTATGCTGCTAACTGATCGCCCACACCATTTAATCATTTCTGTTCAATTATTCCCTTTTCCCCCTTTATATTGCTGTATTCTAGCTCCCTCCCCTTAAAAAATCTCCCTTCCTCCATGGTCCCCTGTTAGTTTCTTAAACTCCATGAGTATTTCCAATGAAATATATACGACTAAAGATTCAAAGATAACATCCACATATGACAGAATATGTGATATTTATCTTTCTGAACCTGGATTACCTCCATCAGGTTGATTGTTTCTAGTTCCATCTAGACAACTGTAAACTTCATAATTTCATTTTTCTTAATAGTTGGATAATATTCTGTGGTGTAAATATTTCACAGTTTTCTTAACCATCCATCAGTCAATGGACATCTGAGCTGTTTTCATGTCCTGAATATTGTTGTAAAGTAGCAGTGAACATGAATAAACAGGTTATCTCTATTAGAAGGTTAGAGTCCTCTGGGAATATGCCCAAGAGTGGAATAGCTGGATCATGTGGTGTGTGTATTTCTAGATTTTTGTACGACCTCCATACTGATTTCTATATTGGCTGCACCATTTCACACTCCCACTAGCTGTAAATAAGTGCTTCCCCTTCTCCATAGATACACCAGCACCTGTCATTTGTCAATAATATTATAGGCATGCCCTCGGTTTGGATTTAAGGCCCACTGCAGATGAGATCTATACCTGTCACCATTATCCAGGCTAGATAGGTGATGGACCCTAGGAGAAACCCAATTGCTAATGTTCTGCAAAAGGATCAATTAAAATAACTCATCATGATACTACTTAACCCAACCTAGCTAAAAAAAGTTTCTCACACGAGAACACATATTACACAGACCCACAGCAGGTCAATGAGCAGAGAATAAAAGATTGTAGAATTCCTAGAACCCAAATGACACAGGTGTCACACCCCTGTCCTCAAACTTAGGGATTATCACCAAAGATGGGTAGGGAAATTGTAAGAGCCATAGGTGGTGGATGATTACACTGAAGCAGTGCTTTCTCTATAGCAAAGCTGATAATGCATATGTAAAGTCCTAGCCATTGTGGTGGTGTGCACTCCACCAGCTCAAGCTTAAGCCAGATCAAAAGCTAGGCATGGAGGGGCCAAAGGTTGGCAGGAGCTCCCACCCCTACCAGAGGAGCTGTTGGAATCTGGTAGCTGCTGGGAGAAGAGGAGTCAGTTTCCTTTAAGTGTGTGATCCGTGCTTGACCACATTCCAGAGCAGGTTCCACACTCAAGAGTATTTTGGCAACATGTATTAGACTTTATATAGAAAAAGTTACCATGAAGTTGGGTGGGTGGGTAGGGTGGTGAGAGTGGGGATGGGGAAAGGAGTAATAATGGTCAAATTACAATGTATGAGGTTCTCAAAGAGTTTAAATATTTACATTAAAATAAACATTCTAGAATTCTTCAGAAAAAAAGTAGTTACTCATAACATGGCTTTGAGATATTGACAACTCCACATGTGATATATATATATATATATATATATATATATATATATGAAATAAAACCTACCTTTGTCAGTATTTGACACTATGTCTGGCTTAAAAAAGGTGCCTTACATAATTTGTTTTGTAATCCTACTCTGATGTACTTGTACCTGTTATCTCGGGACGATCCTTGAAGACTTTACGTTAATCAGAAAAAAACAGATATTAAAGAGCAATTCTTTGTGATTCCACCTTAAAAACAAAGGTGTCTTATACAGATGGGTACCAAGTCACATCCCTTCTAAGTACTCTTTCCCATTTTGGCAATGGAAGTTGAAGGATGGACAGTTTACCTCTACTTCATTTTCATCAGTAGACATTCCCCATCAAAGAACCTGCTTCTTGATCTTAATTGCTTTGGCTAGTTTGATTCAATCTCATCATTTTGTTTCCAAATTTTCCGAGGGTCCAGAAGGCTTCAGAGTGTCAGGTAGAAGATATGTTAAGAGCTAAAGTTTATGTTTATTTCATGAAAATGCACAGAATTGGGGCTGGATAGATAACTCAGCAGTTAAGAGCACTGATTGCTCCTGCAGATGACCCGGGTTTGATTCCTAGCACCCACCTGACAGACAACAACAATCTATACCTTCAGTTCCATGGGATCTGACGCCCTCTTCTCATCTCTGTGGGCACTGCATGACATGGAACATGTATCTACCTTTGGGCACAACACTCATACACATAAAAATAATAAATAAAAAATAAAAAATAAATAGTACATAATTTACCCTTTGTTAGTGCAAAGGAAGACAGAATATTGTGGGCAATCACAGAGATGTCTTTCTTTATGCAATGTGATCAGCCATTGGAGACACAGTTTGATGCAAACTCATTCAGCATCAGTTCTGTTTTCTCTCTCATGCACTCACACATTTTCTAATTATTACTTCAATAATATTTAGCGATAACTACAAAATAATAAAATAAAACAAAGCCCTATATTCCATAAGAGGGTGGGCAGACCAACAGACACCTGTTCTCCAGAATGCACAGTTCACGATGTCAGTTCCAACCTCATATTTCATGGAACTTCAACTTGACTATCAGGCGCATTCAGGGTGGTATGGCTGTAGAAGATCTTGACTATTAGCTTGGCCTGCTTTGCTGAACTCCCTTGAATGGTCAGTAAATATTGTCATTTGACCCATCTGAAGCCAACCTGAATTTCCTCCACTATTGATCTTGAGTTCAGTGTAGTGAATGGAAGAACTGTAATCATTTATATTTTTTCTTATGGCTTACACTCCCTAAAACAATATAGTCATAAAAATCTCTACCATAAGAGATTTCCTGTGTAGAAGAATTGTTCAAAGATATTGAATGTAGGAACTAATTATAAGTGATAATAATCGGCAATAGAGTCCTGATAGTTCTGTTTGGTTTACATATATTTTATTTTTTTACATATATTATATTATTAATTTGCTAAGTCCAGTAAATAATTTGCTTTTCCAACAAAAGTTTTAAATGCACATTTGACCTCCCTGTTCCTCAGGCTGTAGACCAGAGGGTTCAGCATGGGGATGACCATCGTGTAGAACACAGATGCAATTTTGTCAGTGTCCATGGAGTGACTGGAGCTGGGCTGTAAATACATAAAAATGACAGTCCCAAAGAAGATGGAGACAGTGGTGAGATGGAATGTGCAGGTGGAGAATGCTTTTCTCTGACCTTCATCTGAATGCATCCTTAGGATAGCAATGAAAATAAGCAGGTAAGAATTCAAAATAATCAAGAGTGTGAACAAAACATCAAATGTAGCCAAGATAAGGAGAATAACTTCATTTGTGTAGATATCAGAACAAGAAAGAGCTAGGAGTGGGGGAATATCACAGAAAAAGTGATTGATCACATTGGAATGACAGAAGGAGAGATGGAAAGTGAAGGCAACATGGATGGAAGACTGTAAGATTCCACTCATATAGCAACAGGTGACCATTAGGACACATGTGGTATTAGTCATGGTGGTGGTGTAATGCAGGGGTTTACACACTGCTGCATGGCGGTCAAAAGCCATTGAGGCCAGGAGGAAACTTTCAATAGCGACAAAGGCTGCAAAGAAGAACATCTGGGCAGCACATGCATTGTAGGATATGATCTTATCTCCAGTGAGAAACCCTTCCATTACTTTGGGAATGACAGCTGAGGAATAAACACAGTCCACTAGGGAGAGGTTACTGAGGAAAAAGTACATAGGAGTGTGGAGTCTGGAGTCCAGGAGAATCAATATGATCATCCCAAGGTTCTCAACCAGAGTCATGAGGTAAATGAGAGTGAAGATTATAAACAAAGGGACTTGCAGCTCTGTGGCATCTGTTAAACCCACAAGAATAAATTCAGTCACTTCTGAAATATTTTCCATCAAAGTCATTTAGGGATTGCCATGAGATGTACCTAGGACAATATGAACAAGAAAAAAAAAAAGATGCTAGTTAAACATCATCATGAGATCTGAAATATGTGTGAATACTTTGGCCTGTGTTTCATATTTCTGTCCAGTGCAGGTGCTGTGTGCAACATAATGGACTAAACTGGGTAGATGCAGGTGCTTTGTTCATATGTAAGTAATGCAGATGGACACTGAAACTTCTTTGCTAACCATGGCTGCCACAGGTGGTTCATATGACTGTGATCTAAATTCCATTTGCCTGATTTAAGATATTCTATACTATGCTAAGCTATATAAAATTCATTATTACTATTTATAATATCTACAAACCTTCTCATCTGAGGTCTACAGTGGAAGCCCAATTAGCAGAAAGTTCTGTGAGGAACATGTGGTCAATCTTATTTTACTATGACATAACTAGAAAAACTCTTATTTCCATCTCTCATTAATTTTTAATCACCATGAAGAAATGCAAAGATCTGGGGCCCTGCTTCAGGCACAATCACCTGGTATCTCTACTTTGTGAGAGCCTTTATTTGTATCTTTGCTTTTACTGGTACCCATTGGAAAATGGATATTTTATATGTTATTCTATTAGTGATGTCTTAATATATTTTAGCATGTTAAAAATTAAAGGAACTTGGAGGCTGGAGAGATGGTGCAGTGGTTAAGAACACTGGCTGCTCTTGCAGAGGACTGAGGTTTGATTCCCAAGAACTACATAGCAATTAATAACTGCAATCAAATTTCCACAGGATTTGACACCTTCTTGGTACTGCAGCCATTGTACACATAGGTACATTTATGTACATGCAGGTAAAATATTCTTGTACATAAAATAAAATTTAAAATGAATTAAAATCATAAATTAAAGGAACACCTTTTCAAAGTTTATGACTAGAGTTAGTTTTACTACTTAACTACATTTTCTTCAAATCATACCGTTTGTGTATTTCTTTTTTATTTAATTTTATTTATTTATTTTTGTATGTGTATGAATGTACTGTCTGCATGCAGGTCTGTGCACCCGTGTCGTGCAATGCTGCAGAGGTCAGAAGAGGGTGTTGGATTCCTCTGGAACTAGAGTTCTCCTGGAATTGGAGTTACAGATGGTTCTCAGCCGCCATGTGGGTGTTGGGGATCGAATCCGGGTCCTCTGCAAGAGCAGTCGGTGCTCTTAACCGCTAGGCTATCTCTCCAGCCCCATCCGTTTGTGTATTTCATATAGCCTAATGTATGAAAAAGGTGATGTCATTCTCTCTTGAATACTTCGTGGCCTTAACCCAGCCATATTTGGTAAAATATCTGGTTATACTTACTTCCAGATGTCTCCTGTGAAAGATAACTGTGCTACAGTGCTTGCAGTATCAGAGGGCCTCTCCATCCAAAAGACTCTTTTCAACTCTGAATTTTGGATCATACTCAGTTTTTCCGAATGAATGTTTCTTCTTATTCAAGGCAGGAGATGATCCTGATCCACCCTTGTCTTTAGTGATAGCCAAAGGGAATGTAAGATGTCCCCACATCACTATTTTAAAAATAGCCAGGATCTGGCTATTTTTAAAAAATACCTGATGATCCTGAGTGTGGAAATCTGAATGCTGTAGAGCACACAGTCGAGTGGAAAGAGCACTGTAGTGAGCCAAGAGGAAGATGGCTAACAACTGCTTGTAGCATAACTGTTTAATATTTCTTTTTTGTTGTTTGGGAAATAAAAAGAGTTCAGCATTCTGTTCTCCTTATAATTATTAATAGCTATTGCTATAAATGTCAATATTTACCATTCTCCTAGGAAGAGGCATGTAGGTATTCAAAGGAGAGAAGTGAAAGGCTTCTTATCCTGAGCACTGGCCCAATGGCCACAATTAGGGAAGAATCATGGAGATTCTTCTCCACAGTGATCTCTGCTATAGAATGGAAACTGGGCTTGTGCTCTTGCCAATATCAAGGCAGATAAGGCAAGCTTTGCATGTGTCTCGAGGGCACACAGTGTGTGCAAGTGGGTGTCTCTGGAGGCTCATGACTGTGATCCCACATTGACCCTTAAACTGGACCTCGGAGGTTATAATTTTGATACATATGTGATGGTTATATAGGCATATATTGGAGCAATACAAGGGGGAGGGAACAACAACATAATTGACTGGGTCAAAAACTGACCAATACTGTTAAATTATGCCCAAAACAACAAGCCTCTGCAGTGAAAAACTTTGGAAAAACTGAGAGAAAGATGCAAGAGATGCATGACAGGAGGCATGAACTGGGGTGGGAGGGAGGGAGGGGGCAGTGTGTCTAAAGTGGACTGAAAGATAATGTATGAAATACACAAATAATCAATAAACGTATTTAAAAAAACCTTGACCTTGACAGGGACAAGAGGGGAAATTGCATTTGGATAGAGTGCTTAGGGGAATAGATGCTTAGTGGAAAGAGCCTCTAATAATCAAGTCAGCTGGGATACACCAGAATTAAAATCCTGCTGGAATGTCAGGGATTTGCTCATCCAGGTTTTCTGAATTTTAGATTTGTCTCACATGACTCCAGGGAATTTTCTTTTTCTTTTTCTTTTTTTTTTTTAATTATCCATTTGTTTTTACTTGCAGACCTATTCCTTTTCTCCTTCACTTTCTTTAATAAATGTATCAATATATAACAACTGCTTATACTAATGTGTTTATTAGGTACACTGTGATGTTTTGATATGTATATAAATTGGGTACTGATCTTTATGCAAATTAGGGCAATTGGTATGACACTTGTGTCAAGCATTCATTATTATAATAAGAGCATCCACAGTCATCTCTTCTACTTATTTAAAATGATTAATACATAATTTAGCTATAGTTGTCCTATTGTGTACTATGGTTACAGTGAGATAGCAGGAATAAATTCCTTTGTCTTTTTAAAGTAAATTTTTTCTCTGCATTATTACCAAATTCCTAGCCACCATATATAATTTTCTTTTATCGATGCATTCAAAGGTAGTTATGAATTTGAGCTGTGTGACCATGGGCTGACCTTCCAATCCTGTTCCTTCCAGCTGTCTCAGTCCCACCATGTCTGACTGACTTCTCTCTGAACTTCACTGTGGAGAGGCACCTCAGAGACACATTTATGAGTAACTCAAAGGAGGATTATAGCAATGAAACAATATTCATTTAAAGCTGAAAATGTTTCATAGCACCTATCAAGAGGTCCATAAATTTAAGTATTATTCTTCAACATAAATTAAAATTTTTGTAGTATGGAAATCAAAATGTTAGTGTTCAAATACCATACCTAATTCCCATATTTCTCTGTAACATTGAAATTAGTGGAGCAATCATTACTTCTATTAAACAGACTGGCAAGGAAGCGGTATGTGTTTCATATGGGTAGAAGGATAGTAGTTTATGCAAAACAATCACTTTTCTTTCCCCTTCCAGGGTGGTTTAGGAGGCTGGATGTTCCAGAGGAAGTAGAGATGACAAAAATCTGCCTTGTCCTGAACATTTGAGTGAACATAAACAGAAAGAGAAAGAAGTAAATCATTGCTGTTATGCATTAATGTATAGAGCTTTGGGGTTTTTTTCACAGAAAATGATTTTAATTAGAAATGCTTGGACATAAAGTTATGATGTACATTATAATGATTTCTTATTTCTTCATTGCCCTGATTTAAAAAAAGAAAGAAAATTATCCAAGTAGGATCAAACTCCCAAGTCTTTTCTCCCTCTGTGGTAAGCAAACTATTTTTTTTGTTTCATAGCCAAGAATCAAAAATTTGTTGCCAACTTTTTCTTCCTATCACCTTCAGGGTTTAGGATTTCATGTTGAGATCTTTGATCCACTTGGAGTTGATTTTTGTACAGAGTGAGAGGTAGGGGTTTCATTCTTCGAGCTTTGGAGTTTTGACTTTTGTAGTATACCTAATGTAATCTGACTAATATAATGCACAGTAAGCTGTGGTGTATTGTTGTCTCTCTCTGTCTCTATTTTATTTTTAAATTTAATTTTTAAAAATTATGAGTATATATGCATGTGTGTGTGTGTGTGTGTGTGTGTGTATACATGCATGTGAGTGCATGTGTCTGAAGAGTACGGGGCACTGAACTTGGGTCTTCTGGAAGATTCACAGGAGCTCCTAACCAGGACGTAACCTCTCCAGCACATGTGTCTTCATAAAAATAAATATGATTATTTTATACTGGAGCTCTTATTAATGTCTTCTTTGGGTAATTGCTTCATTGTTATATAATTAAATTAACATATTTTTATAAGTGAACAATTTTATTTACTCAGATCTGTGTCACACAATTTGAGGAGACTTTGGCACCTATAAAGCTAACATTGTATCAATCATCACTGATTTCTTTTCCCTTCCCTGTAACCTCAGTTCTCAGACACCTCTCATCTGAGTTCCATCTCTATAGGTTTGCTTAAGATTAACATGTCTCATAAGAATGACTGCTAACTCTTACTCAGTTGTCCATTCAGCATAATATAATCCATATAATTGACTAGTGTGATCACAATTCCTGTATAAAGAAAGGAGATAAAGATCCTTGCCAACCAATTTATGACACAAGGATAGAGAAGTAATATTCTCCTGTGAGACAGAATGGTAAAGATATGGGCTGGAGAGCTGGAGCAGCTGTTAAATTCTCAGGATCAACCAAAATGACAAGAATAGTAAAGGTCTATTGCTGCCCTTTCCATATGACTTCTGGTGGACAGGTATTGAGAAATAAGAATTCGCAAGATCAATAGCTACATACCAGGGTAGCAGTAGATATTTTAATCTTCCCAAGAAAGCAAAACACATCTGGTACAGTAGCTACAACTAGAGTTACTACTTGGTTAAGTTTGAGAAAAACATCTGCAGTTCTCCTTGATCCATTAGAATTCTGTGCAGTCCAAATAGGAGAGTTAAAGGGATATGTGCTGGGATCTACGAGCTCTGCATCATTCAAGATTTTGACATTTCTGTAATCCCCCAGTGATGCCATATTCCTTGTTTCATTTTTTCTTGGTCAGAGGCAACCTTAATTGCTTCAATTTGGCCTCTTCAGCCATTATCACCCTCACTCCACAGGTCAGGGGAAAATATGGGGATTCTAAGTATGTGCATCCAAATTATGTATTCTGGGACTTCATCTCAGGGTGAGTTTGGGGACCCATGGACTCACCCACTGTGAGCTAAACTTTAGCTAAAACTCCATTTATCATGTGGCCTTTCCATTAAGTGTCAATTTAGCAGAAGCGGCCTAGTGTTTTTCACATTCCCGTGGGATCACTGTCAATGAACAGTTATTCTACATGCTTCCCCTAACATCCTGCTTATTTTATTTTTCCCAGTGTTCACTTACCCTACTGAAAGGCTGAGGTCCCTTTAGGGAGAAAGGTTAACAGTACAGATTTTGGTTTCACACCAAGTTCTTTCTCAAGGTGGCCTGACCTCCCCTTCACTTGAGGTTGTGGGTTTGTGAGTTGTCTCAACTTTAGCAATGAGATGAAAGTTTATGCTTGCTCTAACTCAAGGTAGACTTTCCTTCATATATTCTGGACTTTTTCTACTTTTACAAACTGAGATAGAACTTAGTGGGTTCATATTATTTCCCACTTGGGAGCACCATGATCACTTAGTAGATGCCTCTAATTTCCAAGATTGGGTCAGCATATAAAGGAATAAATAATTGCTATAGTGAAGTAATGTTCATATGATATAATTTCTGTGCATTTTTGGTCCTCATGCAGTTCCTTCACTTATCTTAGTCTTCATAAGAACAATACAGAGGTAGGAGGACTGCAGAATTTCCAGGAAGCTCAAGTCCTTCTGTTTATGGTGTGCCACTCCCAACTTTGGTTAGGAACCAGGGGATGGATGATCCTACAGATTTTTTCTGGATTCTCTTCTGCCACACCTTTGTGAACTTTCTCTTCCTTGACCTGTCCTGGATGGACACTGGTTCCTCCTCAAAAGCTTTTCCTAAAATCATGCCTGGAATCCTTAGGGGAAATGATGTAATTTCCTTCTCTTCATATACTTTGCAGATCTTCCTTTTTTTCCTTTGCCACTGTGAACAGTTACCTCTTGGCTTCAATGTCATATGATCCCCATGTAACAGTATGAAAACCTTACCTAACACTACCATCTCGACAAACATTGTGTTTATACTTATCTGGCCCTAGGATCTTGTGACTTCAGTTTTAAAAAAATGTTTTTAGACAAAGTGGAAGCAATTCCTGCCTCTCTTTTTCTATGTACAATGTGGTTCACCACTGCTTCACTACTTGTGTGTTATATCAGCACTCTGGGTTCAGGCTTGCTCTGATAACCACATGATGGAGATGATAATTCTTATGTCAAGCTTTCCTATTGCTTTTGCCTTTTTAATTTTTATTTAAAATATTTTTATTAATTCTTTTCAAATTCCATGCTGTATATTTTTTATAATATCTTCCACAACTCCTCTCAGATCAACCCTACTTCCCTCACTACTGAACTACATGTTTGTGGTGGTTTGAATGAGAGTGTTCCCCATAGGCTTTAAGTATTCAGATTTTTTGTTCCCAAGTTGGTGGCACTGTTCTGGAATGTCTTAGAAGGTGTGGCCATGCTAGAGGAAGTATGTCACTGGGGGCAGGCTTAGTGAGTTTAACAAGCCTTACGGTCTGGTCTCCAGTCTCTCTCTCTCTCTCTCTCTCTCTCTCTCTCTCTCTCTCTCTCTCTCTGTCTTGACTTCCTGTGCTAATTGCGAGATGTGAACCTCGGCTTTCTGCTCCAGCCCCAGCCACCATGCCTCCCAGCACAGAGAACTCTGATTCCCTGGAACCATCAATTGTAAGCTCAAATAAACTCTTCCTTTTGTAAGTTCCCTTGGTCATGGTGTTTTATCACAGCAATAGAAAAGTGACTAATACAATGCTGTGGAGGTCAGAAGAAGGCATCAGATTCCCCTGGAACTTGAGTTAAAGATGGTTCTTAGCCACCATGTGGGTGCTGGGAATCAAATCCGGGTCCTCTGCAAGAGCACTTGGTGCTCTTAACTGCTGAGCCATCTCTCCAGCCCCAAATGCTCTTTTTCTCACCAAGACCAATTTTCTGTTACTATAGATAGCTTACTTAGGATGCCAATTACATAGGATGAAATGTAAACCCAAGTGAACATAACTCATTCAGGTGCTTTGTAGAAGGACTAATGTCTGAGAACTGTGTTCTATGTCTTTTATAAGAATTAGGGGGGCTGGAGAGATGGCTCAGTAGTTAAGAGCACTGACTGCTCTTGCAGAGGACCCTGGTTCAAACCCCAGCACCCAAACAAACAAACAAAAAAAAAAAAAAAAAAAATGTAAGCCAGGTGTGGTGGTTGCTGCCTTTAATCCTAGACTGGGGGGGGGGGCAGGGGCAGGGGGCAGCGAATCTCTGTGAAGTTCAAGTCCAGCCTAGTCTACAGAGTGAGTTCCAGAACCACTCAGTCTATAGGGGGACCCGTCTCAAAAAAAAAAAAAACGAAAAAAAAAAAAGACAAAACCAAAAAAGAATTAGTGTATTTTTGAACATGAAGAATTGGGACTATGGTTCCTGTATCATATACACATGAGGATTCCCATCAGAGAACTTGTTGCATGACTTGTTCTGGTGAAATGGAACAAACATCTATTCAACACAGACTACCTAGCTTGGTGAAGCAATTTATTTACTGGGATTAATTACAGGATCATGGATCAGGTATTGATTCTAGTAGTATTTGTGACACAAAGGGAGCTTCATCTGTGGAAAGTCCTCTCCTTCATGAGTGAGGACTCACGAAAGCTGCATAGGTCCTCCCTGTACAGTGTGCTGGTGGGTGGAAGAGTTTCTTCCTTTTTTATATAATGGTTTTTTTTCTTTTATTTATTTTTTATGTGTATGTATGTACTGTCTGCATGCAGGTTGGTGCATCTGTGTCGTGCAATGCCTCGGAGGTCAGAAGAGGGTCTTGGGTTACCCTGGAACTGGAGTTAAAAACGGTTCTCAGCCACCATGTGGGTGCTGGGGATCGAACCCAGGTCCTCTGCAAGAGCAGTCGGTGCTCTTAACCACTAGGCCATCTCTCCAGCCCCAAGTTTCTTCTATTCACTACCTATGCACTGTTCCTGTATTTTAGAGAAAGGCCTTTTGAATATGTTAACTTCAGGAGCCTCCTATGCTCTGTAAGTTTCCTTAACACACTGAATCTTGAATTTTTTTTTCCTTCCTGAGTCTTATAAGTACTCCTGTCTGTTCAGAAAAGATTGATACAATTTAAATGACATAGCTACACAGTACTCCTCCCCTTCCTCTTATACATTATTTTCACCATGTCATCTACAATTATTCCTAAACTTTGATGAAGAAGGACTGACACACATATGTCTAAATATTTTTCTCCTCTGATGGCTGAGTTTTTGGGTCACTAGGCCATAGCAAGCATCATTTATTCTCAGAAGCTTCACTGAGTATTAATCTCTAAAGAACCATTGCCAGTTGGAGAGAATAATTTTTCCTTATGACCAATCAAGCCTGACAACAGCAGTAATCTATGTGAGAAAATGTAATTATTCATCAAGAAATTAGATAGGCAAAGCACATCCACTTAACATAATAGTGGTAGCTTCTCACTTGAGGCCTATTACCACCTCAGATAAGTTCCCTTCTGTGGAGTGTACCTTAAATATAATTAGGAACTAGATTTTTGGAAACCAAGAACATTTGTACCACTATTGCAACAGTGGATGTGTGTTAATAGTATAGCACAAACAGTCCATAGCTAAGGAGGAATCTGTCTGTAGTAGCTCTCATAAGACTTTGTGACACAATAAAAGGCATCCAGCTGGAAGGGAGCTTACCACTCAGTCCTAGCCTGTTATTTCCATGTCTTACAACCAAAACATGTAGTGTCTTCAATAGCAGGGTTTCGATATTTGGTTTTGGTATGAAATCAAAAGTGGGTGTCAATAGCCTTATGAAATGTAGGGAAGTAGACCTCTCTGATCAATAACTTCTAGGGTGATAAGTTCAGCCCTTCATACTGGAACATTTATCAAGCAAAATTATTATTCTTGGGAATGGCTACTCCCATCTACACAAGGGACGTTTTATACCCTCGTGTTGGGTTACACACAGCCAATGTGGGCACTGGGAATCAAACAGAAAAAAAGCCAATCTCTGTCATGTCCCTAGACCAATGTAAAACTGCTCAGGGTGTCCAGGATTCACTGTGAACACACATCAGACCTTCTGGGTGATCTGGGATTGAATAACACCACATCTGGGCAGTCCACATTAAAAGTGGAGCATTCAAATTCACACAAGGTGCTGCAGATTTCTGGACGTCATCTTGACTCTGTAGTCTGCCTATCAAAGTGGTGGAGCATGTAGCCCAGAAGGGTCTTGGCTACACTTGGTTCTATTCCCATAGCTTTCCCACAAAACTTAAGAAAACAAAGTAGAGAAGCACAAAGATGCAAAACATTGAGACAGAGAGGACCAGAGAAACACAGATATATGGTGGCCATCTTCGTCTCACACCACCTAATTATTCCTGACCAAGGAGATGAGAAAACTGTCTTCCCATACCTATAGGCTGGGTTAGCAATCTCATCCAATTTTCCCTAGAGCCTCTCTCTGATGTCCAGAGTCCCCCCAAAATTTCACTCACTGGTGGGTTCTCTCTGAAGTGCGCTTCAGCTAGTGGTTCCTATTTTGTTTTGTGTTTCAGTTTTGGAGTGGACACAGCTCCAGGCTCCCAAGAGCCTGTCTTAGGACCGCCCTTGGATCTGGGGTCTCCTGGGATCTCTGTAGAATGTCCAAATGTTACAGAGCTTTGAGACTACGAAGTAAAACTGCAAGACACAGTCCATATTTAAAGTTTTTTAAAAAAGAATCAAATAAAAAATCAAATAAAAGAAAGCAACATTGCAGAGGCAAGCCAGTTTTACCTTGAAATTTCAAACTACAGGGAATAAGAGGTGGGATTTGGAGCTCTTAAAGGCACAGACCATAACTGTGTTGTTTCAATGGAATTTTCTGCAAATTAAGGTAGCATCATGGCTTCAAGGTGAACAGCCATTGAGTAAGATTACAGGAGCGGAACAAGCAGTTAGTTACTCATTTTTTCAAGAGTTACACATCTGGGAAGGGAGCAGGGGCTTCTGTAGTAGGCTCCTTTTGGAGTTATCTAACAGGCTCCCAGGCAGGGAGAAGCTCAGGGCTATTATTTTCTGGCTTTGAGCTAAATCTCCTAGCCCAAATCTTAAGATTGTTCAAGACAGCTGCTTTGTTCCAGATGGATTTTCTTCAGCCATTACACGAGAACAAGAGAAGACCTACTAAGTGCTAGAAAGACACATGCAGAAATAAAATAATTAGTGTAACTGTGGGGTTCTCAGATGAGTTTAGCCATCTAGTAATTTTCCACTAGCAGATTTCCAGCACTGAAATTATCTCGAGGAGGTTGCAGTCCATTGTGTAACTTCACAGGAGATGTTACAAATGTTCACCTTGAGTAAAGATCTGTATCTGCACATTTTTTCCATATGTAAGCACTGAGGTGCCCTGTGTTTTAGCAATGCTTCCATGTTCCCTAACCTTTATATTCTACTTGTGTTCTAAACGAGACTTGATCAGAATCCTGTCTTGTCTTCATTTCTCACAACCCTTGCCCCTTCCCCTCTCTCCTTCTCCTCTAGGACCCCGTTGATAGACCTGCGGGATGGGTCACGTGGCACCCGACGTGGGCCTCAAGGCACGAGGGACCCCGTGAAGGGAACACAGCGAAGAGCCGGCGTGAGGAGAATTTCAGTTTCAGTTCGCATCGCGGGATCCTGTGCTGCATGAATTGAGGTAAGTGCTGTCTTAAAATGGGGCAAGAATTAAGTCAATATCAACTATATGTTGGACAATTGAAACAAACCCTTAAGCGCGAGGAGTAAAGGTTAAAACCCAGCATCTTTTTAACTTCTTTGACTTTGTTAAGGAAATCTGTCCTTGGTTCCCTCAAGAAGGAACTATAGATATTAAAATATGGAAGTGCATAGGAGACGCATTCCAAGATTATTATAAGACTTTTGGTCCTAATAAGATTCCTGTTACTGCCTTTTCCTATTGGAGTCTGATTAATGACATTCTGGGTGAGAGACCCCCTGATGTTATGGCCGCAAATCAGAAAGAATCTGTTGCCACACATACAGAAGGTTCTGACAAAGTACACTTTGAGAATGAATCAGGAACATCAGATGAGGGCAGTGGTAAAGCGCCCCCTCAGAAACCTTCAAAAATATACCCTGTTCTCTCTGCAGTTAACTTGTTCTCTGATCCTGAGGCTGTCAATCCCTCTGACCAAGAGGATTTGGAGGAAGAGGCAGCTAAGTATAAAAATGAAGATTGGCCTCCTTTTAATAAGCCCCCACCTTATGTTACTTCTCAAACCCCAGTTTTAATGCTAGCATCCAATACTCAAAAAGAATTATAACAGAAAATTGAGCATCTTAAGTTACAAATTAAATTGGAGCAAGAACATCAGGAATTAATCATTCAGCTAAACAAGCTTTGGTCAGGCTTTCCTGACTGTGATCCTGTTAACCCAACTCCTATTTCCCCTCCTTCAGGGCTTCCCCCTGTCCAACCTCTGCAGAAGGCCCTCTCCCCTTCCACTTTCATGGTAATGCATCAGGAAAGAAGAGAGAGGTGAGAGGGAGACGAAGGAGAGGGACCCTGGTATGATAGAATTTATCAGAAATTAGATTTCAAGACTCTCAAAGAGTTAAAAACTGCCATTTCACAGTATGGACCTCAGGCTCCTTTTACTTTAACTATGATTGAAAGCATTAGCAAACTTTGGCTATCTCCTGAGGTCTGGTATAAAACAACAAAGGCTGTGCTCAGTGGGGGGATTATCTGCTGTGGAAATAAGAATTCCATGAGGCCTGTAAAGAAATGGCACGCCGCAATCTCCAAGCTAATAATGGTTGGACTTATGATATGCTTATTGGAGAAGGGTGATATGCTGAACGAGAATTACAGATACAATATCATACTGGTCTCTTAACCCAGGTCCTCACTGCAGCCCTTAAGGCCTGGAGGAAACTCCCCAACAAAGGAGAAACAGGCACTTCCCTCACTATGGTGAGACAAGGGGCCAATGAACCTTTTCAAGAATTTGTTAATAGGCTATTGACCACGACTTCTCGCATTTTTGGTAATGCAGAGGCTGGAATTGATTATGTAAAACAATTGGCTTTCGAGAATGCAAATGCTGCCTGCCAGGCTGCTAGTAGACCTTATCGAAAGAAGACTGATCTGTCTGGTTACATCAGGCTTTGTGCTGTTATTGGGCCCTCATACAATCAGGGTGTAGCTATGGCTGCGGCCCTAAAAGGCCTTACAGTCCAAGAATTCTTTGCCACAAAAAGTAAGGGCAATTGCTTTAAATGTGGGAAGGCTGATAATTTTGTATGAAACTGCAATAATGAAACTAAGGGATCCCCCTCCCATGCTCACCGGGCACCAGGTATTTGCCTTGGAAAACACTGGCAAAAAGACTGCCGATCCAAAACAGATAATGAGGAAAATCCATTACCTCCGCCCTCTGGAAACGGGTGCAGGGGCCCACCCCAGGCCCTGCACGATCGACAGCCCAAACAGGCATATGGGGCAGTCAGCCTATCTCCCCAGGCAACAAGGGACAGCAATCCATTTATTCCCTCTGCAGAGCAACACCAGGAAGTGCCGGACTGGACCTCAGTTCCGCCACCTACACAGTATTAACTCCCAATATGGGACCCCAAAGTTTATCCACAGGAGTTTTTGGCCCTCTCCCAAAAGAAAATTTTGGACTTTTGTTAGGCAGAAGTAGTAGTACTATGGAAGGATTGCAAGTATTCCCAGGGATCATAGACAATGACTATACAGGAGAAATAAAAATTATGGCTAAAAATCTTCATAACATTGTTACTATTCCAGCTGAAAAGCGCATTGCCCAGATAATTTTACTGCCTATGGTTAATAACAGCAATCAGGTTAAAAACATGCATAGAGGCAGTAACGGCTGTGGGTCTTCAGATGCCTATTAGATTCAGGTGTTAGGTAAAGAGAAGCCTCTTCTCACCCTATGGATAGAAGAAAAGGCCTTTCAAGGCCTAATAGATACTGGTGCTGATGTAACCATCATAAAAGAAAAAGAGTGGCCAAAAGGTTGGGAATTAACTCCTACAATCACCCACTTACAAGGTATTGGACAGAGTCAAAATCCTAAACAGAGCTCCAGACTATTAAATTGGAAGGACAAAGAAGGCAATACAGGTCAAATTAAACCCCATGTCTTACCTGGTCTCCCCATTAATCTCTGGGGAAGGGACTTGTTGTCTCAGGTGGGCCTTGTTATCATGAGTCCCAATGATACAGTCACAGCTCAAATGCTGAACCTTGGATACTCTCCAGGTCAGGGACTAGGTAAACATTCACAAATTATTCACAAGGAATAATTCAACCAATCCAGCCTGCTCAAAACCCACACAGACGAGGTCTGGGTCACCCCTAATGGGGGCCATTGTATCCTCTGCACACCCAGTCATTACTGCTGACCCCATTACTTGGAAGGACAGTTTACCCATCTGGGTAGATCAATGGCCCCTTACTCAAGAAAAGTTACAGGCAGCCTGGTTGTTAATGTAGGAACAACTTAAGGTGGGGCATCTTGAACCTAGTAACTCACCATGGAATATGCTCATTTCTGTCATCAATAAAAAATCAGGGAAATGGAGGCTGTTGGTAATTATGGGAGCTCTTCAGCCTGGACTTCCAACACCAGTGGCTGTTCCTTTGGATTATTACAAGGTTGTCATCGACTTAAAAGATTGCTTTTTCCCCATCCCTTTGCACAAAGATGACTGAGAAAGATTTGCTTTTTCAGTCCCCTCTATTAATTTTAGAGAACCTATGAAAAGATATCAATGGCGAGTGTTGCCACAGGGTATGGCAAATAGTCCCACTTTATGACAAAAATTTGTGGCCGCTGCCATTCAACGGGCCAGGGACGCCTGGCCTGACATCTACCTAATATCTTACATGGATGATATACTGTTGGCAGGCTCCCAAAGTCAACAGGTCCTTAACTGCTTTAAAGATATGCAAGAAGCTTTAAGCCAAGCAGGCCTACAAATTGCCCCAGATAAAATTCAACTCCAAGATCCTTATACATATCTTGGTTTCCATCTTCATGGCAGAAAAATAACTAGCGCTAAGACCTCCTTTAGGACTGATCATCTTAAAATGCTCAATGATTTCCAAAAGCTGTTAGGGGACATTAATTGGCTTAGACCCTATCTCAAACTCACCACTGGAGAATTAAAACCTTTATTTGACATTCTTAGAGGTGATTCTGTCCCCCAGTCCCCTAGGGCCCTGACTAATGAGAGTCAACTAGCCCTGCAAAAGGTAGCTGCTGCCATAGACTCACAATTTGTCACTAATATTGACTATTCTAAGCCCTTGTCTTACTTAATTTTCAACACCTTTCATACCCCTACCACAGTGTTCTGGCAGTCTGCACCCATTATGTTGGTGCATTTGCCCTCTTCCCCCAAGAAGGTCATTTATCCCTACTATGACTCAGTTGCTGACCTTATCCGACTTGGCCGAGAAACCAGTAGAAAATATTTTGGTAAAGACCCTGAGAATATTATACAGCCATTTGCCAAAATTCAAGTAGATTGGCTATTTCAAACTACCAAGGAATGGCCTACAGCCTGTGTGTCATTCTTGGGAAAGATAGATAACCACTACCCCCCTGATTGACTTAATATAGTTCTGCAACAGGCATGAGTTTATATTTCCAAAGGTTACTTCTTTTGAACTTCTTCCAAACGTTTTGCTAGTATTTACAGACGGTTCCTCGTCAGGCTGTGCTGCTTATCATTATCAAGATAAAACTATTTCTTTTACTACTACTTCAAAGTCCGCCCAATTAGTAGAGCTTTTTGCACTCCTAGCTGTTTTCCAGGCCTTCCCTCCTTCGCAGCTTAATACTTACACTGACAGCACCTATCTGGCTCTGTCTATTCCTTATTTAGAAACATCCAGTCAACTAAAACATACTTCTACTGCTGCTCAGCTCTTTGAACAGTGTAGAACTCTCATCATCCATAGACGGCACAAATTTTATTTAGGACACTTAAGAGCTCATTCAGAGTTGCCTGGTCCACTGTCCATGGGCAATGTTAAGGCAGATCTCACCACTAGATTTGTTATGATCTCTCAACCCGTGTGTCCTATTGACCTAGCAACTCAAGCTCATTCTCTGCATCACCTTAATGTTCACACCCTTCGTTTGTTATTCAAAATAACCAAAGAATAGGCTAGAGACATTGTCAAAAATTGTTCAACTTGTGTCACCCATTCTCCTGTTCTACACCTAGGTGTAAATCCTAGAGGTCTCGTACCCAATGCCGTATGGCAGATGGATGTCACTCATTATCCTGAATTTGGCAAATTAAAATATGTTCATGTCTGTATTGACACATTTAATGGTTTCATCTTTGCTACTCTCCAACCAGGAGAAGCTACTAAAAATGTCATTACTCACCTCCTACAGACCTTCCCTGCCCTGGGCATTCCTACCACCATAAAAACAGACAATGGGCCTGGCTACACTAGTGCCTCCTTTAAAACTTTCTGCAAAAAACTAGCTATTACTTTAAAAACAGGCATCCCTTACAACCCCCAAGGACAAGGCAAAGTTGAAAGAGCTCATCAAATGCTAAAAGCCTATTTTGATAAAGTAAAAAAGGGGGAATGGTACCCTACCAGAGGGTCCCCATGTAATATTCTTAATCACACACTTTTAATTTTAAATTTTTTAACCTTGGACCGTGATGGACGCACAGCCGCAGACAAATTATGGAAGTCCACAACAAAAGAACATTATGCCTCAGTCATGTGGAAAGATCCTCTTACTAGTAAATGGAATGGACCTGATCCAGTCCTTATATGGGGACGAGGATCAGTATGCATTTATTCAAAAGAAGCCAATTCAGCCAGATGGCTGCCTGAAAGATTAATAAGGCAGTTAACCAATCATCCAGGAATGACTCCCATTCCTGAGATAAATCTAATTCTTTTATCCACAGGCAATACAAGATGCTACAATTCCTGGTCGTGAATTTCCTATGCAGTATTTGCATACCCTGGGTATCTTCAACATCCAATATTCATGAACCTTGGAACATAACCTGGCTAATCATCACACCCAGCTCTCAATCCGTGGTGGCCCAAGTCAGCGGAACTCATCCACGAGGAACTTGGTGGGCAACATTCAGAGTGGACCTCTGTGACCTCATCTGACAGAATCCATGGAATGAAGGAAGAATTGGAATTCTGGGATGTGGGACTCAAAATGCTATGCAAGAACTTAAAGCCCATTGTTTTTATGTTTGCCTGGCTCCTACTACCAAAAGGTTAGCATCCCAATGTGGTGATGGACAGGAATTTTTTTTGTAAATCCTGGGGATGTGAAAAGACAGACACATGCCCCTGGGTTAAGCAGCATCCTGACCTTATTAAAGTTATCAGGGGAGATCCAGGAATGTCCTGCATTAATTTTAGGCTTATGTATAACCCATTAGAAATCTCTTTTACTGAATCAGGTAAAGATTATCCAGATTGGGGGGTGGGGCTGACCTGGGGACTTCGCATATATAAACCTGGCTATGATTTAGGAGTTCTGTTCACCTTGAGATGCCTAGAATACCTATCTACCGCAAGACAGGAGTAGGTCTTAATATAATATTGGCTCCCCCAAGCCGCGGTCCACTAAAACGGCCAAAGGTAGTTCCTGTGCCATCCCCCAAGAAACCTTCCCCATCTGTTTTCATAAGCCCCACTCCTGTCACATCTAACTCCCCTGCCACTCTCCCCTATCACCCTGAGACCTCCTCCCTGCCACCTATTGTTCCATTTGATCCACCTTCTAGTGAAGAGATTTTGCTTAACCTGCTGTCTTATACTTTTCAGGCCTTAAATGTCTCTCAGCCTAATCTCACTCAAGATTGCTGACTCTGTTTATCTGCTCGCCCTCCATTTTATGAAGGAATAACAATTTCTGGCAATATACTGCAAACAAATAGTCACTCTGTATGCAGGTGGGATCAATCAGGATCGAGGCTGACTTTAACTGATATTCAGGGTATTGGAAATTGCATTGGAAATGTTTCAGCCCTTTACTTGGATCTGTGCAGCAGTATATTGTCCAACTATACTTCTGGCTATTTAGTTCCCCCTTTTGATACCTGGTGGGCCTGCTCCAGTGGCATCACTTCCTGTGTGGCTGGGACACTGTTAGAAAAGACTTTTGTGTTGCAGTTCAATTGGTACCAAGGGTGACTTATCACTCTGGCAAGGAGCTCCACCAGTATTGGGAGCCCTCCACCTTCATCAGAGATAGAAGAGAAGTGACTGCTGTCACTGTTGCAGTATTGCTAGGATTAGGACTGGTGGGTACTGGCACAGGTATATCATCTCTGCTTTTACAAGAGAAGGGGTATAATGCACTCAGAGCGTCCATAGATGAGGACATAGAAAAATTAGAAAAAGCTATAAGCCATTTGCAAGAATCTTTGTCATCCCTAGCAGAAATGGTATTGCAAAATCATAGAGGCCTAGATTTGTTACTATTACAACAGGGAGGTTTGTGTCACCCTAAAAGAAGAATGTTGTTT
The DNA here is from genome assembly GCA_009823505.1 of Rhizomys pruinosus. Lineage (NCBI taxonomy): Eukaryota > Metazoa > Chordata > Mammalia > Rodentia > Spalacidae > Rhizomys > Rhizomys pruinosus. Next base: position 1,169,357 of record VZQC01008059.1, on the reverse strand, counting down.
CTATGCTGATCATTCTGGTGTGGTTAAAGATTCTCTACAAAAAGTTAGGGAAGGACTATAACAACAAAAATGACAAAGGGAACAACAAAAAGGTTGGTTTAGAATTTGGTTTAATACCTCCCCTTGGCTAGCCACACTCCTGCCTACCATCCTAGGCCCTTTGCTTGGGCTACTTCTTGTGATATCTCTGGGTCCAGTTATATTTAATAAGTTGATGGCACTTCTCTGAGCCCAAATTGAAGCCATTCAGGCTAAACCCTTACTAGTACACTACCAACAGTTGGCTATGCAGGACTCCCCTCCTTACTCTGAAGCATGTCTATACAATGATATGGCTTGCTAAGCTGGATAGTCAGTGACGGGTAACGGGATCATACCCTCAGGGTAGCCGCCCCTACCAAGCTAAGACAGGGAGGCGACGCTGAGAGGTCACCCACCCAATGATGGCTAAGGAGGGCGCCTGAGCGGATCTGAACCTAAGACAGACACAGCTTCTTGCCCTTGCCTTCTAATATAAAATAAAAGGAGGACCTGTGGGGGCTCTCAGACTAGTTTAGCCATCTAGTAATTTTCCACTAGCAGATTCCCAGCACTGAAATTATCACGAGGAGGTTGCAGTCCATTGTGTAACTTCACAGGAGATGTCGAAAATGTTCACCTTGAGTAAAGATCTGTATCTGCACATTCTTTCCATATGTAAGCACTGAGGTGCCCTGTGTTTTAGCAATGCTTCCGCATTCCCTAACCTTTATATTCTACTTGTGTTCTATACAATAAACGAGACTTGATCAGAATCCTGTCTTGTCTTCATTTCTCGTGACCCTTGCCCCTTCCCCTCTCTCCTTCTCCTCTAGGACCCCATTGATAGACCCGCGAGACGGGTCATGTAACATTGCTTTTTCTTGATAGAATAGGATCTACAGATGACAAAGTGATAGCCTTAAAAGATTGTGAAGGAAATACATATTAATTCAAATTTTACACCGAGGTAAATTATGATTTTATTCACAGTCAAACAAAACTGTGTAAAAACTGACAATCATTCCCCTCACATCCCCAGACCTCTCAATGCCCTCGTGCCTGCTACACTCCCTGGGGAGGTGTGATTAGGTGGACAGGCATGGATTTGTCTGTGGGTCTATGATGAAATACTCAGTAATGTGGAGTAAAGAGATGATTTGGTAGTCTTGCAGTAAGGGAAAGGCAAAGGTAGGGAATGGGCCAATTCTCTATCACTTTTCCTAAAAGCAAAATGAAAATGATTTTCAGAAAATTAATGTCTGAGATTGATGGCATTAGCAATGTACAAATATAAAGTTATTCTGAAGTTAAAGAATTGAAAATATAGGGTTCCCGAACCCGGTCCCAGCGCCGGCAGTCTGGTCTGTAGCTGCAGCATCTCCTGATCTTCCCTGGGTGTGTGGCCTGTCTCACTACCAGCGCCCCTGGCTGTCCCTGTTCCTCGTCACTGAAGATGAGTTCCTGCGCAGCGGCGCGCCCAGCCCGCGGAGACCGCCAGCGCACTTTCATCTAGTGACTGGTCACCCTCGCAGTTATGTATATTTGAAAGGCTCAACCAGTGTGGAGGGGGAGGCCCCTCCTCACTCCCCTTGGTGCTTGACTCCAGGAATAATTCATAAACTGGCATTTTTTAAACAACTTGTATTTGATATTAACTTTGTATCACTATTTATAACTTTTTGATTTATGTGCCAAAAGATTATACAAAGATATATAGTTTTATATGATTATTTTGAATATTTAAATTATAGCCCCCAAAGTGCCTTTGTTCTCCATAATTCTTCCTGAATAGCACCTTTGTGTCCTGGCTTTTTCACTTTTTTAAAAACTATCTTCAGTGACTGTCGTAAGAAGTGAGCAGGCTGAGGGCGGAGAGGATGAGCTCTGCTGCCCCAGACTGCACCTCCAGATGCTGCTCCCTCCAGCATGCCGCTGACATCCTGGGCAGTGAAAGGCAGATCAAGACCTTCCTTGATACAGCGCTGCAACCGTCAAGGATGCCTTTGGCAGGAACGCCCTCTACCTGGCCTCCTCCTGTGGGAAGAAGGGTGTGCTAGACTGGCTTATGAGGAAGGGAGTGGACCCACTGGTGAGAGACAAGGAGTCAGGCTGCACAGCACTGCACAGGAGCGTTTTCTATGGACACATTGATTGCATTTGGTCTCTGCTCAAGCATGGTGTTAGTTTGTATATGCAAGATAAATAAGGACTGTCACCTTTGGATCTTCTGATGAAGGACTGGCCACCTCATGTAGTGTTTCAGAATACTGACCCCACAGAAGTCTACACTTGGGGAGATAATACAAACTTTACTCTGGGTCACGGAAACCAAAACAGCAAGCATCACCCGGAGCTGGTGGATCTGTTCTCCAGGGGTGGCATTTACATCAAGCAGGTGGTGATTTGCAAATTTCATTCGGTGTTTCTGTTTCAAAAAGGGCAGGTTTATACCTGTGGGCACAGCCCTGGAGGATGGTTAGGCCCTGGAGATGAACAGACATGGTTGGTTCCTAGGCTTGTGGAAGGACTGAGTGGCCATAACTGTTCCCAGGTGGCAGCTGCTAAGGATCACACTGTTGTATTAATTGAAGATGGATGTGTTTATGCCTTTGGTCTCAATACTTTTCACCAATTAGGAATTACTCCTCCTCCTTCCAGTTGTAATGTACCCAGACAGATGCAGGCCAAGTACCTGAAGGGAAGGACTGTCCTTGGAGTGGCAACTGGCAGGTTTCACATAGTTTTGTGGACTCAAGATGCTGTCTACACTATGGGCCTGAATGGTGGACAGCTGGGCTGCTTACTAGACCCCAATGTTGAAAAGTATGTCACTGCTCCTCGCCAGGTCTCTGCTCTTCATCATAAGGATGTTGCTCTGTCTTTGGTTGCTGCAAGTGATGGCACCACAGTCTGTGTTACCACAAGAGGAGACATATACTTACTTGCAGACTATCAGTGCAAGAAGATGGTATCTACACAGTTGAACTTGAAAAAGGTTCTTTTGTCTGGGGGTTGCATGGAATACAAGGTTGATCCTGAACATCTGAAAGAAAATGGGGGTCAGAAAATCTGCGTTCTTGCTATGGATGGAGCTGGAAGAGTATTTTGCTGGAGATCAGTCAGCAGTTCTCTGAAGCAATGCCAATGGGCCTATCCTTGCCAGGTGTTAATTTCTGATATTTCTTTAAACAGAAATGAAATTCTATTTGTCACACAGGATGGGGAAGGATTTAAAGGGAAAGGGTTTGAAGAAAAAAGAAGGAATTCTGAAAAGAAAGACATTTTACCAAACCTACATCATTCTTCATCAGATGTGTCTTGTGTCTCTGATACAAATAGTGTGTATGAAAGAATTCAACTTGAGAAATTTACTTTTGCCCATAGAGCTGTTAGTGTCAGCACAGACCCAAGTGGATGCAACTTTGCAATCCTACAGTTAGGCCCTGAAACAAGCCTTTATGAAATTCCAACTGTGTCCTCATCATCCTTTTTTGAAGAATTTGGAAAACTCTTGAGGGAGACAGATGAAATGGATAGTATCCACGATGTGACATTTCAAGTTGGCACTAGGCTCTTCCCTACTCACAAATACATTCTGGCTGTCCAGTCTGACTTCTTCCAGAAATTGTTTCTTTCGGGTGGTCCTCCTTTGGAATCCACAGATGTCTACTGGAAAGATGAATACTCTGCAGGCTGCCATCTCTATGTGGTGGAGAAGGTTCATCCTGACTTGTTTGAATGCCTTTTACAGTTTATGTACACAGATACTTGTGACTTTTTAACTCATAGTTTTAAGCCAAGAATACTCATAATCAACAACAACAACAACAACAAAAAAACAGAAGAATATCAGGGCTCCTTTAATTCTCTTATGAATAAAATGAATTGCTGGGAGGATGAGACACACAAGTCAGCATTCGAGATCTACAAAAGTAACCAGGCTCACACAGTCAGTGAGAGGCAGAAAGGGAGACCCAGACCTTCTATAAAGGGAAGAAGTGCTCGGGAAGATGATCCTGTAAGGATGCTGCAAAATGTCGCAAAGAAATTTGGCCTCAGTAATCTGAGTAGCAGGTTAGATGGAGTCAGATTTGAAAATGAAAAAATTAATGTTATTGCAAAGAAAACTGGTAATAAAGTGAAGCTAAATCAGAAAAAAATGTTCATTTCTGTGTGATGTTACAATGAAGTCAGTGGATGGAAAAGAATTTCCTTGTCATAAATGTGTCCTTTGTGCTAGACTCGAATAGCATACCATGCTGAGTAGCTCATGGATTGAGGCTTCCAGTGGTGCCACTCTGGAAATGCCAATACAGTCTGAGGTCCTGAGAGTAATTCTGGACTACCTCTGTACCGATGAAGCTGTGGTGATCAAAGAATCTCAAAATGTGGATTTTATTTGTAGTGTTCTTGTAGTGGCTGATCAGCTTCTGATAACCCGATTAAAAGAGATTTGTGAAGTAGTATTAACTGAAAAATGTACCCTTAAGAATGCTGCTATGCTGCTGGAATTTGCAGCAATGTACAATGCTAAACAATTGAAACTGTCTTGTTTACAGTTTTTAGGACTGAACATGGCAGCTTTACTTGAAGCAAGGTCTCTTGATGTTTTAAGTGATGATGTTTTGAAGGATCTTTCCATATTTTACCAAAAAATGATTCCAGCAACGGAGAGAAGAGTCATTACACCATATCAGGATGGACCAGATATTAGCTGTTTGGAAGTAGAGGATAAAGATGTCTTTTTGAAAGAAGAAATAAGTATGGAGCAAAATCATTCGGAAACTATGTTTAAGAAGGCAAAAACAAAGAAGCCACGGAAGCGCTCAGATAGTTCTGGAGGCTACAATCTTTCAGATATTATTCAGAGTCCACCATCTGCAGGATTATTGAAGTCTGGGAAGACCAACTCTGTGGAATCTCTTCCAGAATTTTTGACCTCAGATTCTGAAGGAAGCTATGCAGGAGTGGGTAGTCCCAGAGATTTACAGTCCCCTGATTTCACAGCAGGATTTCATTCAGATAAGATGGAGAGGGAGAGTCCATGATGGTGGGGAAGGTATGGCAGGAGGCTGCTGGAGCAGGAAGCTGAGAGATCACATCTCAACTGCACAAAAGAAGCAGAGAGGGTGAAGTGGAAGTGGAAAGGCTGTAAACTCTCAAAGCCCACCCCCCAGTGATGTGCTTCCTCCAGCAAGGCTGCACCTCTTAAAGGTTCTATAACCTCCCAAACAGCACCACCAGACTGGGGACTCAGTGTCAAATACAGGAGCCCATGGGGAGATTTCTCATTCACTCCACCAGGGATGTGTAGACATTTTATCTTTATTTTTCATTATATTTGGTCTAACTTTGAAATATTTTCCTGGCTGGTTTATAAAGAAGATAAAACTAATATGTATAGTGTTAGGGTTTTTTCCAATTTGCTCAATCTTTCTGATTTTTGAGATTTTAATGGAAGTTTTGTGGTTTTTATGAATGTTATTTCTAATCTTTTTGTAAGTACATATGTTGATGGTAAATATGTTGATCTATAATACAGTATCATTGAGTAGACTTGTTGAAAACTGTATTTGTAGCTAAGTTCCAGACTTATATTTTAGGAAATGTTCATTATAGTCAGATAAAATTTGTCAAAGGAAAATGATTTTGAAAATAAACCTGGCTTCATAAAAAAAGAATTGAAAATGTAACTGTTTTCATATAAAGATGGGATTTATCTGTGAAGCAGTTTATATCAGCTTTATGAAGCAATATTGAATGTGAATATATTTAGTATTACAACATTGGATAAAATCTTGAATTGACATTTATGGTAAAAACACAACTCAAATCTACTATCAACTAGTGATATTACCATTACACAAAGACAAACTTCTTCCATATAAAAGAACTTTTCAAAGAAATTAAAGATAAGAATTAATTACAAGTAAATCCTTCTTGATAGATGGAGATACAAGGAATGTTTCACAAACTTGAGTAAAACCCCACCATTAGTGGCCTAAAACCAGTGAAGCCTTTGCTTTCCTAACAAACTTTGTAAATGCACTCTTAACCTCTTTGTTCCTCAGGCTGTAGACCAGAGGGTTCAGCATGGGGATGACCATGGTGTAGAACACAGAGACTATTTTGTCAGTGTCCATGGAGTGACTGGAGCTGGGCTGTAGGTACATGAAGATGAGTGACCCAAAGAAGATGGAGACGGTGATGAGGTGGGATGTACAGGTGGAGAAGGCCTTCCTCCGTGCCTCAGCTGAGCACATCTTCAGGATAGCAATGGAAATAAGCAAGTAAGAGTTCAAGATAACCAAGAGAGTGAAAGTAACATCCAATGTGGCAAAGATAAGGAGTGTAACTTCATTTGTGTAGGTATCAGAACAAGAAAGAGCCAGTAGTGAGAGAATGTCACAGAAAAAGTGATTGATCACATTGGAATGACAGTAGGAGAGGTGGAGTGCAAGGCCCATATGGACAGAGGGTGGCAAGATTCCAAACATGTAGCAGCAGGTGACCATCAGGATGCACGTGGTAGTAGTCATGGTGGTGGTGTAATGCAGCGGTTTACACACTGCTTCATACCTATCAAATGCCATTAGAGCCAGGATCAAGCTTTCAATAGAGACAAAGGCTCCGAAGAAAAACATCTGGGCAGCACATGCATTATAGGATATGATTTTATTTCCTGTGAGAAATATCATCATTACCTTAGGTGTGACAGCTGAGGAATAAACACAGTCCACCAGGGAGAGGTTACTGAGGAAAAAGTACATGGGAGTGTGGAGTCTGGAGTCCAGCAGAATCAAGATGATCATCCCAAGGTTCCCACCCAGAGTGATGAGGTAAATGAGAGTGAAGATTATAAATAAAGGGACTTGCAGCTTAGTGGCATCTGTTAACCCTGCAATAACAAATTCTGTCACCTCTGAAATATTCTCCATTCAAAGTCTATTGTGAAGGTCATGATAGACACCTAAGACAAGAGATGGAATAAAACCATATGGTATTTGAATATCAACATGAAACATATAGTATGTTCAAGGTCTCTTACTTGTTTTCCATCTTTTTTTCAAGTGTAGGTGTCTGTGTAGGAGACGATGGAGTGCAGGTAACTTAACCATATGGAAGTGATACAGAGCAACAGTGGTAATTCTCTGCCTACAGAGGCTGCTACAGTCCATGTGAGAACTGTGGGGCTCAATTCCATTGAACTTCAAGATAGGCAGTGGCATACACATCAGATCTAGGCACTCTCAATTATTATTTCTAATTTATGAGAGACCTTAGTTGGATATTAACCTTTATATATTAACATTAAGTGGAAAAATGCGTGTTATGTGAGAATACATTCTTCGTGTTTTCTTAATGTATGTTTGCAGGTTTCAGAGTAGGAATAATATTTCAAAATTGATAAGCAAATCTGTGCTTCCTTTCTCATTATATCACAATCTTTGTTTGTTTGTTTGTTTGTTTTTTTTACATTACACATATTCCCACTTTTCCACCACCAACCACATCTTCCTTATGGATTTGGTTCCCTCAGCCCAGCCAAATTTCACAGCATGTCTCAGTACACTCACCTTCCTGGTGGCTGAGATGAGAGGTAACTGTATTATTGGTGAACAGAATGAGAGGCTGTCTCTACACAGAAGATCTCTGATACTGGAATGTTGTACCATACTCATTTCTTGGCACTAACTATCCTCATTTAAGACAGGAGTTGATGGAGTTTTCTTTGTAAGTATTATCAAGCTGAACATAATTAACCCCTAAGTTAAAGGTTCATCACATAGAGATTTTGTTTTTATTTTGTGTGTAACTTTCACCTTAACTATTTCTAAAATGTGTCTTATAATCCTATGCATGAAATTATGAATTCTATAAGCAATGTGATAGTGCTGACAGAACAGCGAACTGAAAGGGAGAAGATGGTTAATAATAGTGTTTGCAGATAGCTGCTGAAACCTCTTTGGCATTATTTTCCATTCCTTTTTTCATTTGGAAAGTAAAAGTAGTTGGACTTTCTATTCTCCTTACAGTTCTAAATGACGATAACCACATATTTCAGTACTTACTGTGGTCCTAGGCACAAACAAACAAAAGAACAAAGGAAAACTATGAAAACCTTGATGTCCAGAGTATTGGCCCAATTTCTACATCCAGGAAAGCATTTTGTATGAGATGCTCCTTTCTGATCTGTGGATCCTGGCTGTGGAGCACAGCTATAATTTGTGCACTTCCCTTATCAAGACAGAGATAACAAGCTCTGCAAGTTCTCAGGGGAAGCTGTGCCTGGATGTGGTTGTCTCCTGAGGTTCATAATCCTACATTGGCCCTTTAACCTGAGCTGAATGGGGACCGGGGAGGAAAGTGTTTACATTTGGAAGGAAAGTACGTATGAGGACTTAAGGGAATAGATGGCTAGAGGAAAGAGCCTCGATTCATCACGTCAGCTGGGATACAGCAAAGTGAGGCAAGAAATATAAAAATTGGGTTGGAATCTCAGTGGAGGCACTCATCCAGCTTTGTCTGAACATGGTTCTAGGGCATATTTTTTTCTTTATACTCTGTTTTAAAATAAAATAACCATCTGCTATATAACTGCAGATCTTTTCTGGATTTTTTTCTCTTTGAGTACGCTTTAAAATTTATCGGCATAAAAATGGATTTTGTTTCTTAGTCCATTCTACTAATCTGTGTCTTTTAACCAGGGAGTTCAGTCTATTCACATTAAAAGTTATTATTGATTTTGTTTTTTCATTGTGTTTTGGCATGTGGGTTTATTTTATTGTTTGTATTCTGATGCGAATCTCAACTTTTCCTTCTTTGCTTTGGAGGCTTGCTTTGCTTGCTTCCTTCAGGTGCTTCTTTGCCTTCTCCTTGTTTATGGAGGGGTGGCTGCTCTAAATTTCAGGTTTTCACTTTTGGTTATATATTGGAAGGTTTAACTAACTGTTCTGTTTCTCTTATGAAGGTTTTCCAGAGATTGGATAGGTAATAACCAGGTTGATTCACCACTGAACACTATGCTCACACTGTTTCTTTCCTGCCAGTTCCTCTTGGTTGGCTGTGAAAACTAATGTCCTGGGACTGGAGTTGTGGAGGGTTCCTGTCTCTTCTAATTCCTTTCACCTTGGGCTGACTACCTCTATTTCCCCTGGGACACTCACAACTCATTGTAAGCGGTGTGGTTGTGGTGGGGTCAGTTTTGCTTCCTTGGCCCATGAGCAGATGTCCCCTTCTTGTCCTGCTGCAGCTGTGCTGGGTGGGTGTCTCTGCCCATGCCAATCACATAGATGCAGGTGAGGTGTAGTTTCACCTGGGCGCATGAACCCAGGCTGCTGGGGGTTGGCTTCCCAGCTTCTCAAAAGGCCACAGCCTGCCTTTCATCTCTCCCAAGTGCCAGTCTCCTTGTCCAGATGCCCCTGTACTGGCTGGGAGACTCTACCCCTGTCGATTGAAGAAGACATCAGAAGATGGAAAGACCTCCCATGCTTATGGATTAGAAGAATTAATAAAGTAAAACTGTCCAGTCTACCCAAATTAACATACAGATTCATTGCAATCCCAATTAAAATCCCCATGGGTTTCTTTATAAACTTAGAAAAAAATCCTTGACTCAAGTCAAGCAAGACTCCACCGTCAACACCAGCTACACCTCACCTGCCTGGAAATACTGTGCAGCAGAGGCAGCCATATGCCTGTATATCCCAAATCTAATTGGCTATTGGCTGTCTCCTTGGAGGAATAACCTATGGCTGATGCCACAAGCTTACATCCTCTACAGGTTAGGAGATTTCATAAGCCACAGTTAACAGGAAAAAATGTAATTCATGGATCAACATATCATCTAAACATATGTGTCTATACCAAAGTAACCTACCATAACTATTAATGCTGTTTAAATACCTATATATCTAATTGCTTGTGCTTCATTAGTAGGATCGAAATGTTATTACTGGACAAACTGTCAGCCCATGAAAGGAAACAGCCAGAATTGACCAGAGTCCAAGACAACAGCTCCAGAGAGAGTGGACTGTTCTGCTTCTCATCCACCTGTGCCCCTTTTCTAAGCCCAGGGAATAATCTGCGGAAGAGGGGGCATGGTAGAATGTAAGGGCTGCGATTGGGGTGAATGGTGAAACTATAGCAATGTAGTCTGGACACTCATTTGATCAACCTGATTGAACATACAACCCCTCATCCCACGCTGGAAGGTGGAGCTGTGGGGGTTTCGGCACAACAGCCTGCAAATTGGTTTTACATGAAGGATGCTTGTACTCATGGATTATCACTTATTGCTAAAAAATGAAAAAAAAAAACCTGAGAGAAAGATGCAGGACAGTTATGGCAGAATGCATGATCTGGGATGGGGGGGGGGGGGGGGGGGAAGGGAAAGGGAAATATGCCTGAACTGAATTGGAAAATGATGTATGAAATGCACAAAGCATCAATAAAAAAAATGTTAAAAAAAGAAAAAATTCCTTAAATTCAAATGGAAAAGCACAAGACCCTGAATAGCCAAAGCAGCCCTCTGAAAAGAGCAATATGGGGTGGATCACTATAGCAGACTTCAAATGATATTACAGGGCAATAGTCATAAAAATCCTGGAACTGACATAAAACCAGACTTGTAGATCAATGGAACAAAATTGAAGATCCAAATTTGAGCACACACATTTTCAGTCACCTCATATTTGATAAAGAGGCCAAGAAGACTCAATGGAGGGAAGACAGCATCTTCAGCAAATGGTGTTGTCAAAACTGGATCACCACTTGTAGAAGAATAAAACTAAATTTCTAATTCTTGACCTGTACAAAAATCAACTGCAAATGGATCAAAGACCTCAACATGAAACCCAAAACTCTGAAGATGGTAGAAGAAAATGTTCATGTAATGGAAGATTTTTCTTTCTCCTTCAACCATAATAGACATTTTTGACAGGTAAAATATTCTGGGTTGGCAACTTTGGTCATTTAGAACCAGGAATGCTTTGGTCCAGGCTCTTTTTATTGTCTGCAAAGAACCCATATCACCCTCAAGAACAGGGACTACCTAACGGTGAAAAGATGGAAAAAGTATTCTAAGCAAAAGGTACCAAGAAATAAGCAGGAATTGAAATTCTAATACCTGCAAAAATATACTTCAAATGAAAACTAATCAGAAGTAATAGAGGGTCACTTCATTCTTTTTTTTCAGAATTGTAAAGTTTCTTTTTGTATGTGTGTGTGTGCTCTTATTGATGTTTTGTGTATTTCAGACATTGTTTTTCAGTCATGACTATACATGCATCAAACTATGGTGCATCCAATTTTATAAACACAATACTGCAGGACTTTAAGATACAGATTAATCTCAACACACTTGTAGAATAGTGCTTCAATACTCCATTGTTTCCATTAGAAAAGACAAAGAATAAGCAGAGGTATATCTGAACTAAAGAACATCATCCATAAAATGGATCTAATAGGCATCAACCAAATATTAAACCCAAGAATCAAAGAATATTCTTTCCATTCAGATCCTCCTAGAAATTTCTCAAAATCAACAATATACTGAAGCAGAATCAAACTACAACTAATACAAAAATCGATGTAATTCCATGCATCCTATTAGACCATAATCCAATAAACTTAATTTCAACACCTAAAAAAGCCCTAGTAACTACAGGAACTTATGGAGATTAAATAACTCATTTCTGAATTATTAATTGGTCAAAGGAGAAATTAAGAAAAAGATAAAAGTATTACTGGAATTAAACTCAGAGGCACTAAAACACAACAACTCATTTAGGACACTTTAAAACAGTTCTAAGAGGGAAATTTGCAGCTCTAAGTGCCTACATTAAAATATAAGAGAGCAAAAACAAATGACTTAAAATTGCAACTCAGGACCCTTGTAAAGCATGAACAAATGAAACTCAAAATCAGCAGACAAAAAGAAATAACAAAAATCAGAGGAGAGATTAATAAATAGAAACAAAGAAAACAATACAGAGAATCAGTGAGTTGAGTCCAAGAACAGGTTCTTTGAAAAGATAAATAAGATAGAGAGACACAGCCCCAGTTAATCAACAGAAAGAAAAGGCAACTCCAAATGAATAAAATTAAAAATGGAAGAGGAAACGTCACAACAGAAAACAAAAAGATTCTGAACATTAAAAGGGAAAACTTTAAAAACTAATATTTATTAAATTTCAATATCTAAAAGAAGTGGATGATTATCTAAAATCATGTAAATTACTAAAATTAAACCAAGAAGACATCAACAGTTCAAATTGACCCATAACATATAAGGAAATTTAAATAGTAATAATAAACCTCCCAACAACAATAACAAAAGGCCCAGACCAAATATGGATTTACAGCAGAATTCTACCAGATATATAAAAAGAAGATCTACAACCAAAATTACTTAAATTATTTAAAAATATAGAAACAGAGAGATAACTCCAAATTACTTCTAAGGAGCCAGCATTACTCTAATACCAAAGTTAGGTAAAGATACAAACAACAACAACAACAATAACAACAGCAACAACAACAAAAGACCCAATGCCTTAATGAATATAGATGCAAAAATTCTAAACAAAACACTTACAAACTACATACAAGCATACCCAAAAAGTCATCCACCATGGTCAAATTGGCTTTATTAAAGATGCAGGGATGTTTCAATATATGTAAATCAATAAATAGCATAAATCATAAAAATGGACTCAAAGGCAAAAAATAAAATGGTCATCTCAATAGATGCAGAAAAAGCCTTTCATAAAATTCAACATTCATTTATTTTAAAAGCCCTAGAGAAAATTAGACTGGAGGGAATATACTTAAATATAATTAAATCTGCACACAAAAAAACCCCACAGTGAACATCATTCTAAATGGAGAGAATCGGGAAACATTCCCCTTAAAATCAGAAACTGAGCAAGGCTCTCCACTATCTCTACTACTTTTAGATATACTGCTTGAAACTCTTGCTGGAGTAATGAGAAAAGAGAAGGAAATTAAATGAGTACTAACAGGGAAATAATAAGTCAAGTTGTTCCTTTTTGCAGATGATATATTTAACCCAAGAAATGCCAAAAGTCCCACCAGAAAACCCCTAGAACTGATTAAAACTTTCAGTAAAGTAGCAGGTTAAATAGTAGTCTACAAAAATCAATTGCCTTGGCCAGGCGTGGTGGTGCACGCCTTTAATCCTAGCACTTGGGAGGCAGAGGCAGGCAGATCTTTGTGAGTTCAAGGCCAGCCTGGTCTACAGAGTGAGTTCCAGGACAGCTGGGGCTACAGGGAGACCCCGTCTCGAAAAGACCAAAAAAAATCAATTGCCTTTCTGTATACCAGAAACCAGCATTGGGAGAATGGGTAAATGGAAACCATCCCATTCACAATAGCTTCACAAATATCTTGGAATAAATCTGACCAAAGATGTTAAAAATCTCTACAGTGAAAATTTTAAATATTTAAAGAACGATTGAGGATGATACCAGAATATGGGAAGACCTACCATGCTCACGAATTGGAAGAATTAATACTATGAAAATGATCATCCTACCAAAAAGAAATATACAGATTGAATGCAACCTCAATCAAAATTCCCGTGACATTCTTCAAAGAATTAGAAATAACCATCCTAAAATTGATATACAAACACAAAATATCATGTATAACTGTACAGAAGGAGAAATGCAGAGATGGGGATTTCTATGACAGATTTCAAAATGTATGATAGTACTATAGTAATAAAACTGCATGATACTTGCACAAAAATAGACCCATAATTCAATGGAACATAATTAAAGACCCAACCTTGAGTGCATGCAATTTCATCCCTCTTATAGTTGACAAAGGGTCTAATAACAGTTACTGGAGGAAAGAACATCTTCAACACCTGTAGGAGAGTGAGAATAGACCCTTATCTTTCCACTTGCAAAAAAGTCAACCCCAAAAGATTCAAAGAATTCAATGGGAAACCTGAAACTCTGAAATTCTTAGAAGAAAACATCCATAGCAACCTAAAAGATACAGGTGTAAAAAAAAAAGGAATTTCTAAATCACATATTAGTTGCTCAGGAATTAAGGTCAACAATTAAAAAAGGGGGGGCATCATTGAACTAAAATCTATCGTACAACAAAAGAAATAACCACACAATGGAGTTCTATGCAGTGGTAAAGAAAGATGACATCATGAACTTTCGAGGTAAATGGATGGAACTAGAAGATATGTTAAGTGAAGTAACACAGTCCCAGCAAAAAAAACAATGAATGGTATCCCTCATCTGTGGATGCTAGCACCAATTATCTAGTTGTAAGGCAAACTGAGCAATGTTAATATTATGTTCCTCATGATCTGAAAACAACTGTGCTCTTATATTGTGAATCCTTTAACAGGTTCTAGAACTAAGCTGCCATTTATTTTCAGAGTTATAGATTTTTTGGTATATGGGTGGAAGGTATGTATACTTATTTTAGAGTAATCAAAGATCAAAAGAATGAGGAAAAAACTAGTTTGTCATGACACTATGTCTAAACACAGTATTTATTTTATGGGAATGCTTCTCAGTATTTCTTCTACAAGACTGCTTGATCTTTTGTCCAAGCCTTTTTCTAAAATATTACACAGTAGTTTTTTCTAAAATATTACACATTAGAAGTATCAGGCTGGTGTAACTTAGCCTTTCTGTACCCTTAACAAACATATGTAAGGCCCATACCAATTTGGTCAAGGGACTTAAGGGATAACTTTGTTCTTTGCCCTCAGAGGTCAACTAAGTCCCTGGGGACTATGCATGGGGGCCCCTCTTGAAATGTCCTGCAAGTGTGAGTCACCATTCTTCCTGTGCAGGAGGTCTTGGAGATCCAGTAATGGGACTTCAGTCAATGTCCAGTCTGTAAAAAGGAAAGTCTGCTCATGCTTCAAAAAGGGAAGCCTGGTCTAGCAAGACCTGACTTTGTCCTCAAGTGGATAGAACTGGTAAATGAAGAGCCTAAAGGAGCCAGGGGTTCCCTTACCCACTCAAATCTCAAGTGACACTTGAGGACCAGATCCTCAACTGACTTTGAGAAAACAAAAACCTTGGTTAATCAGGGCTAATTGTGTGGCCTTAAACATCCAAGAGGGAAGTACAACCAGAAATAAATAAATAGTAAGGCCTGAGAAATTGTACTTCAGGTATAAAACGAGATCTTAGTAAAAAAAAAAAAAAAAAAGCACGGTTATTTTACCTGTCTTACTGGCAAGTGCAGTTACCCCATGGCTCCCACTGCTTTTGCCATCCTCCAATGACATGAGACCCAGCTTTTCAACCTTCCAATATGGACTGAAAATTCATGCCTCTCCAAGAATCCTCCATAATTTCAGTGCCAGATGGGGACTGCTGAGACATCCAACTTGTGGACTGAGTTGCTACTGGGGTTTCAGCCTCTTCAGAGTGTAAAATGCCATTGTTGGACTACCCAGGCTGCATCATGGAGACCAGTACAGAAAGATCAAGACAGGACATGGTGCTTACAGGACCTCATTCACTGACCATGGGAGGGGAAATCCCCAGTGTGGAGCACAAGGGCGGAATTGATGGCTTGCCAAGGAGGAGCCTTCAAACATGACAACTTTCAGCCTAATAAAGAAAAAATAAGCTGAAGATACTAGAACCTATGATATATGTGGCATGCATGTTTTGTTTTTATTTTTATTTTTATAATTTGTTTATTTATATATTTAAATTTTTATTTATTATTGTATGTGTACATAGAAAATGTCTGCATGTAGGTTTGTGCACCCACCCGTGTCATGCAATGCCGCAGAGGTCAGAAAATGGTGTCAGATTCCCATGGAACTGGAGTTAAAGACGGTTCTCAGCTGCCATGTGGGTGTTGGGGATTGAACCTGGGTCCTCTGCAAGAGTGGTTGGCACTCTTAACTGCTAGACCATCTCTCCAGCCCCTGCTTATTTTTTTAAGGGATTCTACAATATAAGACCACAGTTGTTTTCAGATCGTATTAACGTTGCTCAGTTTGCCATAAACCTGGGTAATTGGTGCTAGCATCCACAGATGAGGGAGACCATTCGACTTTGGTTTTCTGGGACTGTGTTACTTCACTCAGCATGATATCTTCTAGATACATCCATTTACCTGCAAAGTTCATGATGTCATCTTTCTTTACCACTGCATGGAACTCCAATGTACCCCATTTTTCCCTTTTTTTTAATTTTCATTTTTTATTGATGCTTTGTGTATTTCATACATCATTTTCCAATTGAGTTCAGGCATATTTCCCTGTACCACATTTAATCTATCCACTCGTCAGTTGGGGGGCACTTAGGTTGGTTCCAGCTCCTTGCTATTGGGAAGAGGGCTGAAATAAACATGGCTGTGCATGTATCACTGCTGTAGTAAGATGAGTCTTGTGGTTACATATCCAGGATTTGTATGGCTGGGTCAGGTGGCAAGTTCATTCCAAGTCTTCCAAGGGTTCTCCACACTGCTTTCCATAGTGGCTGTACAAGTTTACAATCCCACCAGCAGTGGATGAATGTTCCCCTTTACCCACAACCTCTCCAGCACTTGGTATCATTTGTTTTCTTGATCCTAGCCAGTCTTATTGGAGTGTGATGATATCTGAAAGTGGTTTTAATTTGCATTTCCATAATTATTAGTGATGCTGAACACTTTTTAAGATGTTTCTCAGCCATCTCTAATTCCTCAGTTGTGAAGTCTCTGTTCAGCTCTTTGCTCCATCTTTTGAGCAGATCAGTCATTTGTTTACTTTCTTCTTTGTTTTGAGTAGTTTATATAGTCTGGAAATCAATGCTTTGTCAGATGTATCTGCAGTGAAGATTTCCTCCCACTGTGGGTTTTCTCTTCTCTTTCTTGATTGTTTCTTTTGATGTACAGAAGCTTTTGAGTTTAATGAGGTCCCATTTGTCAATTCCCTACTTCTAGTCCAGTTAAAAAGTCAACTCCAGATGGATCAAAGACCTCAACGTGAAACCCAAAACTCTGAAGCAATAGAAGAAATAGTTGGCAGCAGACTCGAAGACATAGGCATAGGAAAAGACTTCCTAAATCAGACAGCAGCTGTGCAAGAAATAAGATCGACAATTGAAAAAATGGGTCCTCATTAAACTCAAAAGTTTCTGTTTTGGATTCATTGATTTTTTTTTTTTTGTATTGTTTTCTTTGTTTCTATTTTATCGACTTCTGCTCTGATTTTTGTTATTTCTTCCTGTCTGTTGCACTTAGGGTTCATTTGTTGTTGTCTCTCAAGTGTTTTTAGCTGTAGTGTTAGATATTTCACTTGTGCTCTTTCTGTTTTTCTAATGTATGCACCCAGGGCTATAAACTTCCCTCTTAGGACTGCTTTTAAAATATCCCATAAATTTTGTTGTGTCGTATTATCATTGTCATTCAGTTCCAGGAATGCTTTTATTTCTTTCTTTATTTCTTCCTTGGCCCATTCATTATTCAAGAATGTGTTCTTTAGTCTCCACGTGTTCTTGTAGATAGTAGGGCTTATACTGTTGTTGATAATGAGCTTTATTGCATTGTGGTCTTTTGAATTGATCAATACCATTCTCTTGGGATTCTTCTCCCTCCTCTATTTCTAGGATTCAGAGGTTTAATCTTTTTATAGTGTCCCACAGTTCCTGGTTGTTCCATGTTTGTTTATCTCAAAATTTTTCATAATCTTTACTTGAGGTTTATAGTTGTTCTGTGTTATCTTCCAGGTCTGATATTTTTTGTTCTGCTTCCTCCATTCTACTTCTGAGGCTTTTTTCTGTTCCTTTCCTCTTGATTGGATGAGTGCTTGATTTCCTTTTTCTTTTTTAAAATGTTTTAAATTTTTATTTATTTATTTTTATTTTTTTAATTTTATGTGTATGAGTGTACTGTCTGCATGTAGGTTGGTACACCTGTGTCGTGCAATGCTGTGGAGGTCAGAAGAGAGTGTCAGATTCCCCTGGACCTGGAGTTAAAGATGGTTCTTGGCTGCCATTTGGGTGCTGAGAATCAAACCCTGATCCTCTACAAGAGCAATCGGTGCTCTTAACCGCTGAGCCATCTTTCCAGCCCCTTGATTTCTTTTTTCATTTCATCTTGTGATTTCCTTAGTATTTGCACTCCCTTTTGGAGCTTCTCAATCTCTTCCTGTAGCTCTTTGCTTCACTGGTTGGTTTCCTTATCTTTTTAACCATGGGATCTTTTCAGTGTTTCCAGTTCCTTCTGGAGTTTGTCACTCTCTCTCTCTCTCTCTAGGTCCTTCTTGAGTGTTTCATTCTCTTTTCTTTTTTTTTTTAATTTATAATTTTTTATTGGTGCTTTGTACATTTCATACATCATTTTCCAATTCAGATCAGGCATATTTCCCTTTCACTTCCCCCCTACCCCCACCCCATCCCAGATCATGCATTTTGTCATAACTGTCCTGCATCTTTGTCTCAGTTTTTTTTTTCATTTTTAGCTATAAGTGATGATCCATGAGTACAAGCATCCTTCATATGAAACCAATTAACAGGCTGTTGTGCCCAAACCCCCACAGCCCCACCATCCATCAGGGGGTGAGGGGTTGTATGTTCAATCAAGTTGATCAAATGAGTGTCCAGACTACATTGCTGTAGTTTCACCATTCACCCCAATCGCAGCCCTTACATTCTACCACGCCCCCTCTTCCACAGATTGTTCCCTAGGCTTAGGAAAGGGGCACAGGTGGATGAGAAGCAAAACAGTCCACTCTCTCTGGAGCTGTTGTCTTGGACTCTGGTCAATTCTGGCTGTTTCCTTTCATGGGCTGACAGTTTGTCCAGGAATAACCTTTTGGTATACTACTAGTGAAGCACATGCACTTAGATTATATAGGTATTTAAGAAACTAATATCTATAGTTGGTTACTATTGTAATAGAACACAGATGTTTTGGATGATATGTTAATTCCTATGAATTACAATTTTCCTGTTTTAATATGACAGCGGTCTTACTGTGGCTTATGAGATCTCCTAACCTGTAGAGGCTGTAAGCTTGTGCTCATCAACCATGGATTCCTCCAAGGAGAGAAGCCAATAGCCAATTAGGTTTGGGATTATACAGGACATAATGGCTGCCTCTGCTGCACAGTATTTCCAGGCAGGCTGGGGTGTAGCTGGTGCTGACGATGGAGTCTTGCCTGACTCAGGGAGACCTATTTGCTTATTGGCTTGAGTGGCCTTGTGTAACACTTCCCTGGCATCCCAGAGGCCCATCTGTATACTGCATTGTGGTCTCAATACATCTTTCCCAGTGTTAACGTCAGGTCTGCAGGCAGCAGGGCCTTATTGCGCCGTCTTGTCTTGCAGGTATCCAGTGTTGATGAAGGCAGATACCTTACACTTTTGTGGAACCGCTTGGACTCCCCTGGCCAACATATCCGCTGGTAGAATAATCCATTGCTGATTGTCAGAGCTCCTGTATTGATAGTATTATTGCTAAGTGCATAGCTTTAAGGACTTTAGTTTGATATTTGGTCTGAAACAGCAGGATACCTTTTCAACGTGCTTATGCTACTTAGTCAATTAAAGAAGCAGTTTTACTGGTTTACTATAGAGTATTACCGTTTAATAGTTGTCTCCAATTTACCAGTTCGGAGGACAGACCTCATCTATCATACAATATCATTTCTCCTTTTTCTAATGGGGGGGGAGGCAAGAAAGTTCTCATATCAATAGACCTTGCGGCACCTAGTAAGGTAAGATTTCGATTAGGACTGATTTATATAATAATAGTTAGTTACAAGTAGGGATTCACTAGGAGGGGGTTCAGTGTTTATTGGCATTCTGAGGCTTTTCTTTCCTTTTCGATGTTCCAGATAGTCAACCTTTCAGTTGGACTTTCTGGTACATCCTACTCCAAGAAGAGCTGTATCTTTTCTTTCTCAGCCATTAAGTTGGTGAACATTTGTCTGTTGGGACCCACAAAATCTTTTCCCATAGTTATTTTTAGGTATTTGAAATGCAAGGTTTTTGACTAAAAGGTTTCATGTCTATTGTATC
Source organism: Rhizomys pruinosus (assembly GCA_009823505.1). Classification (NCBI taxonomy): domain Eukaryota; kingdom Metazoa; phylum Chordata; class Mammalia; order Rodentia; family Spalacidae; genus Rhizomys; species Rhizomys pruinosus. The sequence goes on along the minus strand of VZQC01008059.1, from coordinate 1,149,309 downwards.
CACTCTCTTTTTTAACCCATGAAATCTCCAGAAGACAGTTGTATTGTACATAACTATAGGGTGGAATCAAGGGTGCAGATTTCATCAAATTCACTCATGTTATTTTTGGGTGACTATATATGATTAAACTTGGGAAGCAAACTTAATTTTTTACATTAAATCATCTTAAGAGAGAATGCACAAGGTGATACTGTAAAACAGAGAAATTATGGAAACATTTGTTGTGTGCCAATCCCAAAGTTATTGCTCTACAACATTTTATGTAAAACAAATGTGGACAACAATGATTATATCGCCATTTAACTCAGATACATTTACCGTTTTTATCAGAGTGCTGTAAACCAATGTTGTTTAATATACACATATTTACTTTTACTAAGTTCTAAAACACCATGTTTCCTGCAGACAGTGTCTAGGCAAAACTGGATACGGTACTAGTGTGAACTCACTCAATTATATATGCATTATCGAATATACACCCGTGTCCCCTCCCCCACCCATCCCCCTTCCCAATTCACCATTTCAGTCGTTTTCTGATGCAGTCTTTCTGTTGTTGTTCTTTTACTATGCATCCCTCTCCCGAGAAAATATATTCTGAGTTATTGTAATAGCATCCACATATGAGGACCACCATTTGTCATTTGTTTTTCTGGGACTGTGTTACTTCACTTAACATAAGTCTTCTAGCTCCATCCATTTACCTGCAAAGTTCATGATGTTTGTCACCTCTTTTACTGCCTCTGCACAGAACTCCATTGTATACATGTAGCCACATTTTCTCTACTCCACTCATCAGTTGAGGGGCACCTGGGCTGGTTCCAGCTTTTTGCTATTGTGAACAGAGCTGCAATAAACATAGCTGTGCATGTATCTTTGCAGTAAGATGTGTCTTGTGGGTATATACCCAGGAGTGGTATGACTGGGTCAAATGGGAGGCTCATTTTGAGTCTTCTAAGGGTTCTCCACACTGATTTCCATAGTGGCTGTACAAGTTTACATTCCCACCAGCAATGGATGAGTGTTCCCCTTTCCCCACAACCTCTCCAGCACTTGGTATCATTCGTGTTCCTGATCCTAGCCAGTCTTATTGGGGTAAGGTGATATCTCAAAATGGTTTTAATTTGCATTTCCTTAATTATCAGCGATGTTGAACACTTCTTAAGATGTTTCTCGGCCATCTCTAATTCGTCCTCTTTGAAGTCTCTATTCAGATCTTTGCTCCATCTTTTGAGTGATTCATTTGTTTTCTTTCTTCTTTGTTTTTTGAATAGCTTGTATACTCTGGAAATTAATGCTTTGTCAGATGTATCTGCAGTGAAGGTTTCCTCCCACTCTGTGGGTTTTCTCTTCACTTCCTTTTGTTTCTTTTGATGTACAGAAACTTTGGAGTTTAATGAGGTCCCATTTGTCAATCCTACCCAAACTAGTGTACAGATTTAATGCAATACCAATCAAAATCCCCAAGAGTTTCTTCACAGGCTTGGAAAAAAAATCCTCAATTTCATTTGGAAAAACAAAAGACCCTGAATAGCCAAAGCAACCCTGAGTGAAAAGAGCAATACAGGTGGGATCGCTATACCAGACATCAAACTATACTATAGGGCTATAGTCATAAAAACAGCCTGGTACTGGCACAAAAACAGACCAGTTGACCAATGGAATAAAACTGAAGATCCAAACCTGAGCTCATACAATTTCATCCACCTCATATTTGACAAGGGGGCCAGGAAGACACAATGGAGGAAAGACAGCATCTTCAGCAAGTGGTGTTGGCAAAACTGGATCACCACTTGTAGAAGAATGAAATTAAACCGCTATCTCTCACATTGTACAAAAGTCAACTCCAAATGGACCAAAGACCTCAACACGAAACTCCAAACTCTGGAAGTGATAGAAGAGAAACTTGACAAGCAGACTACAAGACATAGGTGTAGGAAAAGACTTCCTAAATCAGACAGCAGCTGCACAAGAAATAAGATCGATAATTGACAAATGGGACCTCATTAAACTCATTCTCTTTTCTTAATTCTTTGATTTGCTCTTTATAATCTTGTACTTCTTTAAGTATGTTCAAAATTGTACTTTTAATATCTGTGGCCTGGGCTATCCCTAGGGGATCTCACTGTAGGAATCTTCCAAATGGTTGGTAGAGCTTGGTGTGCAATTGTCCTGCACCTTTCCCATGTTATCTCTACTTTGTGTCCCTGGCATATGGGTTTCTCTTTGCCTGTATTCCAATGTGAATTCCAAATTCCTCTTCACTGTGTTGAAGGCTTGCTTTACTTTCGTCCTTCAGATGCCTTTGCTGTTTCCTTGATTGATTTGTTTTCTCCTTTACTCATTGCTTATGGAGTGTTGACTTGTCTAAGCTTTAGGCTTTCTATTTCGTCCTTCAGATGCCTTTGCTGTTTCTTTGATTGATTTGTTTTCTCCTTTACTCATTCCTTATGGAGTGTTGACTTGTCTAAGCTTTAGGCTTTCTATTGGAAGTGTAACACTCTTCTCTTTCTGTTCTGAAGGGTCTCCAAAGAATCCACTTGGACACTCCTTCCTTCAGCAATCCCAGTTGTGGGGGGGCAGGGGCGTTGCTGTTTAGCATGTGCTTCAGGTGGTCTTGGGAGATCCCTGATCTAAAGACTCACACAAACCCAGCTTTTATACCAGCTGGGAGGACAACTCCACCCCCACGGCCACACAAGCCAATTAGGCCAAAGACAATGAAATCTAATCAAACAATCTGCCTGGCTGAAGCACCCAGTTCCTACCTGTGCTTCCAGTGGTCCTGGGAGATCCCCCCATATCATGTTTCTTGATTTGCATCTTTCCATTTTAATCCCATATTACTCTAAAAGATGCATACATACCCTCCATCATATGCCAAAAATCCAAGGTCTGAAAATAAATGTTAGGTCAGCTCTAGAACCTGTTTAGGGATTCACAGTGCACAGTTGTCTTTAGATCATGAGGAATATAACATTAAAATTGCTCCAATTTGTCTTACAACTAGGTTCTTGGTACTAACATCCACAGAGGAGGGATACCATTCGTCTTTTGTTTTTCTGTGATTGTGTTACCTGGGCTGTATCAAGGAGGCCAGTACAGGGGTATCAAGATAGGACGTGTGCTTATTGGACTTCATTTGGGGAACAATAGTAGGGAAAGACCCCAATGTGGAGCAAAAGTGCAGGATTGATGCTTGTTTGGGATTGCTAAGGAGGATCCTTCGAGCACCCCCTTAAGGAAAACATGACATCTATTAGGAAAAAACAGTCCAATTCAAGTGATATGTGTATGTATGTATGTCTATATATATATATATATATATATATAACTATGTATATATAACTATATAACTATATATATGTATATATACTGTGGCAATACAAGATGGAGAGCACAACAAAAGAACTGAAAGAAAAAAATAACTCTGGAAAGACTCAGAAAAAGATGTGGGACATGTAGGGAAAAGGCAGGGACTCAGGTGGGGTGGGGGAACATGGAAGGGAATGTGACTCTGGATTCAGCTGATAAATGATGTATGACTTATGGAAATATCTTAATAACAATAAAATGTCATCAATAAAAAAAGAAATATATCTCCCCATGTGATGATTCCTAGGTATGCTGCAAACTCCCGACTATGCTGTGGGGAAGCCAACCTTAAAAAAAAAAAGAAAAAAAAAGAAAAGTATTAAAATATTTCCAAAACTGTTTCCTGAAAAAAAAGAAATTTAAATAAATAAAAATGTATTTTTACTTACATTTTATGCACATGAGTGTCTTTCTGCATGTCTATAATTGTACCACATGTGTCCAATGTTCATGGAGATGAGAACAAAATATCAGATCTCCTGGAACTAGAGTTACATACAGCTATTAGCTATCATGTGAATGCTGGGAACCAATTCAGGTCCTATTCAAGATTACCAAATGCTCTTAACAACTGAGTAATGTTGTTGGCCCCAAATTTAATTTTTAATGCATTAATATTTTGTATATCTTATTGAGGTACATAATGACAACACAAGAAGACATATGTATGAAGCTGAGAATTGTGGGAACCATAGATGATAGTCAATAAATTTAAGTATTATTATTTCATCATCTATTAAAATTCATACTTCATGTGAAACAATAACAGTGGCATTCACATATTATATATAATTTCCTTATTTTTCTGTAACATTTAAATTAGTAGGAAAATGACTATTTTCAAAAAAATACATTGAAAAGAGGCATTATGTATTATCTTGTGTCTTTTTTTAAACCAGCCTGTGTATGCTTGACTCTCCCTCTAACAGGGTAGCTGGCAAGTCTATATGTTCCAGAATGAATAGTTTCAGATGAGATGGTCTTTTTTACCCTGGACATTTAAGTGAACATATGGGGAGAATATCTTGCTTTACTAGACAACCTGTGGTGGACAGAAGTACTCTTCTAGCTTGCCTTCAATTCTTTTGACCAAACACTTTGACTGGTATCAACTTGGGGAGGAAAGGATTTATTCTGTTCACATTTCCCATGTCAAAGTTCATTAAGATGAAATCCTAAGGAAGGAACTCAGGGCATGAGCTGAAGCACAAACCATGGAGGAAAGCTGCTTACTGACTTGCCTGTTTTCAACTTGCTTTCTTATACAATACAAGACAACCTACCAAAGGGTAGCACCATCCTCAGTGGGCTGGGCTCTCACACATCATTAAATAATAAAAATAAATGCCTTACAATCATGACCAAGAGATGAAACCTAGCACCCCATTGTGTAGAAAAGAAGATGAAAACTAAAGGCATAGAAAAGCCCATTGAATGAATTTATATCATAAAATTTCACAAATATAAGGACAAAAATGGACATTCAAGCCTGAGGTGTTTGGAACACCATTTAGACAAGCACAGAGAAGATCCACATCTCAATGCATTATGATAAAAATACTCAAACTTGAAAACAGAAATATTAAGAGGCAACTTATGAAGGTAAAATATTATAATAATGTCAAAGTTCTCAACAGCAACCCTATAAAACAGGAAAGCATAGAAAGGTATATTTGAGGCCCTAAATGTAAATAAGTATTAACTGATATGATATAAATCAAAATTGTCATTGATTTTTTAAGGTTAATTTTGTATCCTGACACTTTGCTGAAGCTATTAATCGTTTCTAGGAGTTTTCTGGTGGAGTTTTTAGCATCCCTTAAATAAACAATCATATCATCAGCAAACAGGGATAGTTTGACTTCCTCTTTTCCAATTAGTACTCCTTTAATATCCTTTTCTTGTCTTATTGCTCTAGCAAGTGTTTCAAGCACTATAGTGAAGAGGAGTGGTGACAGGGGGCAGCCTTGCTGAGTTCCTACCTTTAAAGGGAATGTTTCTGTCATTTCCCCATTTAGGATGATATTGGCTGTGGGTTTCCTGTATATGGCTCCAACCCCAATGATGGACCAAAGACCTCAACACGAAACTCCAAACTCTGGAAGTGATAGAAGAGAAACTTGACAAGCAGACTACAAGACATAGGTGTAGGAAAAGACTTCCTAAATCAGACAGCAGCTGCACAAGAAATAAGATCGATAATTGACAAATGGGACCTCATTAAACTCATTCTCTTTTCTTAATTCTTTGATTTGCTCTTTATAATCTTGTACTTCTTTAAGTATGTTCAAAATTGTACTTTTAATATCTGTGGCCTGGGCTATCCCTAGGGGATCTCACTGTAGGAATCTTCCAAATGGTTGGTAGAGCTTGGTGTGCAATTGTCCTGCACCTTTCCCATGTTATCTCTACTTTGTGTCCCTGGCATATGGGTTTCTCTTTGCCTGTATTCCAATGTGAATTCCAAATTCCTCTTCACTGTGTTGAAGGCTTGCTTTACTTTCGTCCTTCAGATGCCTTTGCTGTTTCCTTGATTGATTTGTTTTCTCCTTTACTCATTGCTTATGGAGTGTTGACTTGTCTAAGCTTTAGGCTTTCTATTTCGTCCTTCAGATGCCTTTGCTGTTTCTTTGATTGATTTGTTTTCTCCTTTACTCATTCCTTATGGAGTGTTGACTTGTCTAAGCTTTAGGCTTTCTATTGGAAGTGTAACACTCTTCTCTTTCTGTTCTGAAGGGTCTCCAAAGAATCCACTTGGACACTCCTTCCTTCAGCAATCCCAGTTGTGGGGGGGCAGGGGCGTTGCTGTTTAGCATGTGCTTCAGGTGGTCTTGGGAGATCCCTGATCTAAAGACTCACACAAACCCAGCTTTTATACCAGCTGGGAGGACAACTCCACCCCCACGGCCACACAAGCCAATTAGGCCAAAGACAATGAAATCTAATCAAACAATCTGCCTGGCTGAAGCACCCAGTTCCTACCTGTGCTTCCAGTGGTCCTGGGAGATCCCCCCATATCATGTTTCTTGATTTGCATCTTTCCATTTTAATCCCATATTACTCTAAAAGATGCATACATACCCTCCATCATATGCCAAAAATCCAAGGTCTGAAAATAAATGTTAGGTCAGCTCTAGAACCTGTTTAGGGATTCACAGTGCACAGTTGTCTTTAGATCATGAGGAATATAACATTAAAATTGCTCCAATTTGTCTTACAACTAGGTTCTTGGTACTAACATCCACAGAGGAGGGATACCATTCGTCTTTTGTTTTTCTGTGATTGTGTTACCTGGGCTGTATCAAGGAGGCCAGTACAGGGGTATCAAGATAGGACGTGTGCTTATTGGACTTCATTTGGGGAACAATAGTAGGGAAAGACCCCAATGTGGAGCAAAAGTGCAGGATTGATGCTTGTTTGGGATTGCTAAGGAGGATCCTTCGAGCACCCCCTTAAGGAAAACATGACATCTATTAGGAAAAAACAGTCCAATTCAAGTGATATGTGTATGTATGTATGTCTATATATATATATATATATATATATAACTATGTATATATAACTATATAACTATATATATGTATATATACTGTGGCAATACAAGATGGAGAGCACAACAAAAGAACTGAAAGAAAAAAATAACTCTGGAAAGACTCAGAAAAAGATGTGGGACATGTAGGGAAAAGGCAGGGACTCAGGTGGGGTGGGGGAACATGGAAGGGAATGTGACTCTGGATTCAGCTGATAAATGATGTATGACTTATGGAAATATCTTAATAACAATAAAATGTCATCAATAAAAAAAGAAATATATCTCCCCATGTGATGATTCCTAGGTATGCTGCAAACTCCCGACTATGCTGTGGGGAAGCCAACCTTAAAAAAAAAAAGAAAAAAAAAGAAAAGTATTAAAATATTTCCAAAACTGTTTCCTGAAAAAAAAGAAATTTAAATAAATAAAAATGTATTTTTACTTACATTTTATGCACATGAGTGTCTTTCTGCATGTCTATAATTGTACCACATGTGTCCAATGTTCATGGAGATGAGAACAAAATATCAGATCTCCTGGAACTAGAGTTACATACAGCTATTAGCTATCATGTGAATGCTGGGAACCAATTCAGGTCCTATTCAAGATTACCAAATGCTCTTAACAACTGAGTAATGTTGTTGGCCCCAAATTTAATTTTTAATGCATTAATATTTTGTATATCTTATTGAGGTACATAATGACAACACAAGAAGACATATGTATGAAGCTGAGAATTGTGGGAACCATAGATGATAGTCAATAAATTTAAGTATTATTATTTCATCATCTATTAAAATTCATACTTCATGTGAAACAATAACAGTGGCATTCACATATTATATATAATTTCCTTATTTTTCTGTAACATTTAAATTAGTAGGAAAATGACTATTTTCAAAAAAATACATTGAAAAGAGGCATTATGTATTATCTTGTGTCTTTTTTTAAACCAGCCTGTGTATGCTTGACTCTCCCTCTAACAGGGTAGCTGGCAAGTCTATATGTTCCAGAATGAATAGTTTCAGATGAGATGGTCTTTTTTACCCTGGACATTTAAGTGAACATATGGGGAGAATATCTTGCTTTACTAGACAACCTGTGGTGGACAGAAGTACTCTTCTAGCTTGCCTTCAATTCTTTTGACCAAACACTTTGACTGGTATCAACTTGGGGAGGAAAGGATTTATTCTGTTCACATTTCCCATGTCAAAGTTCATTAAGATGAAATCCTAAGGAAGGAACTCAGGGCATGAGCTGAAGCACAAACCATGGAGGAAAGCTGCTTACTGACTTGCCTGTTTTCAACTTGCTTTCTTATACAATACAAGACAACCTACCAAAGGGTAGCACCATCCTCAGTGGGCTGGGCTCTCACACATCATTAAATAATAAAAATAAATGCCTTACAATCATGACCAAGAGATGAAACCTAGCACCCCATTGTGTAGAAAAGAAGATGAAAACTAAAGGCATAGAAAAGCCCATTGAATGAATTTATATCATAAAATTTCACAAATATAAGGACAAAAATGGACATTCAAGCCTGAGGTGTTTGGAACACCATTTAGACAAGCACAGAGAAGATCCACATCTCAATGCCTTTTCTGATAAAACAATACTCAACTTGAAAACAGAGAATTTAAGAGGCAACTTATGAGGTTAAATAAACTATTATAATAATGTCAACGTTCTCAACAGCCACCCACTATAAACCAGGCAAGCATAGAAAGGTATATTTGAGGCCCTAAATGTAAATAAGTATTAACTGATATGATCTAAATTCAAAGAATGGTCATTGATTTTTTTAAGGTTACTTTTGTATCCTGACACTTTGCTGAAGCTATTAAACGTTTCTAGGAGTTCTCTTGTGGTGGAGTAGGGGTTTTTTTAGCATCCCTTAAATAAACAATCATATTCATCAGCAAACAGGGATAGGGATAGTTTGACTTCCTTCTTTTCCAAATTAGTACTCCTTAACTCCTTTTCTTGTCTTATGCTCTAGCAAGTGTTTCAAGCCCATAGTGAAGGAGGAGTGGTGACGGGGCAGCCTTGCTTGGTTCCTACCTTTAAAGGAATGTTTCTGTCATTTCCACATTTAGGATGATATTGGCTGTGGGGTTTCCTGTATCTGGCTTTGATTATATTGATGACTGATGGCCTTTCGTTACACCAACAACACGGCAACTGGAGAAAAGACTTCAAATGAGACCTTCCACTTCACCATAGCCTCAAAAACAATTAAGATACCATTAGGAACCAAACCAAACCAAAGAACAAAGAACCCTACAACAAAAATTTTAAACCCTTAAAAGAAGAAATTGAAAGAGACTTCAAAAACGGAAAAAAATAAAAAAACCCTACCATGCTCAGGGATTTGGAAAAATTAACATTGTAAAAATGTCCAATTTTACCAAAACTCGAGCTATAGTTTTACCGCAATCCCAATCACATTCCCCAAGGAGTTCTTCCAGGCTTGGAAAAATAAAGTCTTTAATTCCCAATATTTGGAAAAAACAAAAGTACCCCGAACTAGCCCAACAAACCAACCCTGAGTGAAAAAGAAGGCTACACAAGGGGGGATCTCTATACCAGACTTCAAACTATATACAGGCTATCGCCATCAAAATAGCCTGGTTACTGGCACAAAAACAGACCTGTTGACCAATGGAACAAAACCAAAGATCCAAATCTAAGCACATACAATTTCAGCCATCTAATATTTGAAGGGGCCAAGAAGCCACAATGGAGAAAATACGGCTCTTCCAAAGTGGTTGTTGGCAAAACTGGATCACCACTTGTAGAAGAATGACATTAACCCCCTACATCTCGCCATGTACACAACTCAACTCCAGATGGATTAAAGACCTCAACCGTGAAACCCCACCCTCTGAAGGTGATAGACAAAAAGTGGCAGCAGACTACAAGGAATAGGCATAGGAAAAGACTCTAAATCAGACAGCAGCTGCACAAGAAATTATATCGGACCACTGACACAGGGACCTCATAAACTCAAAAGCTTCTGTAATCAAAAGAAACAATCAAGGAAGTAAAAGAAATCCCACAGAGTGGGAGGGAAACCCTTCACTTCAGATACATTGACAAAGCATTGATTTCCAGACTATATAAACTACTCAAAAACAAAGAAAAAAAAGAAAACAAATGCCCCAACTTAATCGATGGAGCAAAGAACTGAACAGAGACTTCACCAGCGAGGAATTAGAGCTGGTCTGAGAAACACCTCACGAACTGTTCAACACCACTAATATAAGAAATGCAAATGACAACCACTTGAAAGATATCATCTTACTCCAATAAGGACTGGCTAGGATCAAAGAAAAAAACAAATGATAACCCAAGTGCTGGAGAGGTGTGGGGAAAGGGGAACACTCATCCACTGTGGTGGGAATGTAAACTCATCAGCCACTATGGAAAGCAGTGTGGGGAACCCTTGGAATACTTGGAATGAACTTGCCACCCGACCCAGCCATACCACTCCTGGGCATGTACCCTCAAGTACTCACTCCCCCAAGAGCTACATGACACGCCATTGTTTATTGCAGCCTCTCTCACAATAGCACAGGAGCTAGAACCCAACCCAATGATGCCCCTCAACGACGAGTGGATAGAGAAACTGTGGTACATAGCTACACAATGGCAGTTCTATGCAGCATAAAGAAAGACGACATCACGAGCTTTGCAAGAAATGGCTGGAGACTAGAGGACATCATGCTGAGTGAAGTAAACCAGTCCAGAAAAAACAAACGATGAATGGTATCCCTCATCCTGTGATGGCTAGTTGCCAATTACCTAGTTTGTACAGTTTTTCTTGTGTAGGGCCCCCATGAGCTTTTGTTGGGCATAATGCATTTGGAAACAACAACCAACAACAACAACAACAACAACAAACAGAAAAGACCGGGGCATCAAAGAAGCTGACGAAACAGTGACTTTGTCTGTCAAAACAGTCAACTTCCCATGGAAAATATGAGAAAGACAAGAGATGAAAAGCATGTTTGGCAGAAGCATGAGCTCTGGCGGGGTGGGGGAGATGGGCAGGAAACACAGGTCTAGTAATTTGTTAAAATAAATAAATAAGGGAGATGGGCTTCGATAATCTCCTTTTTGTTGGATCTTTGCCTGGTTTGGTAATAGAGTGTGTTGGCTTCATAGAAGGATTTGGGAGAGATTACCTCTGAATTGTATACTTCTGAACGTTTCAGAAATAAGTGGTTGTAGGTCCTTTTTGAAAATGTGTTGATAGAATTCTGCTGTGAAACTGATCTGGCCCTAGGCGCTTTTTTTAGTTGGGAGGCTTCTCTACTAGCATCCTCTATTTCTTCATTATGTTATTGTCCTGTTTTAAGCTGCGGGTCTCCTCTTGGCCAGGCTTTGGATGATTCCCAGGAGTCAGATATTCATCCCATTTCTTCATAGATTTGTCAAAACTTGGTAGAACTATAGGTTCTTGTAATATTCCCATTATAATTTTCTTGATCTTTTCCTTGCCATTGTGATCATTTCCCTTTTCCTCATCAGATTTGGTTTATTGATTTGGAGTTGTTCCTTCTTCTTTTTGTTAACTGGGCTAAGGGTCTGTCCTATCTTGTTTATTCTTCTCAAAAACAAAACTTTGGCATTCATTGATTTTTCGTATTGTTTTTTTTTGTTTCTATTTCATGATTTTCTGATCTGATTTTTGTATTTCTTCCTGTCTGGTGCGTTTAGGGTTCATCTGTTGTTGCTCCCTCAAGTGCTTTTAGCTGTAGGGTAGTCATTCCACTGGTGCTCTTTCTGTTTTTCTAATGTAGACCCAGGCTTATAAATTTTGCCCTCTTAGGACTGCTTTTAAGGTATGACCATAGGTTTTGTTGTGGTGTATTGGTCCATTGTGTCATTCATTCCAGGAAGTTTTTATTTCTTTCCTTATCTAACTCTTCCTGTGACCCATTAATTATTCAAAGTGTGTTGGTTTAGTCTCATGTGTTCTGTAGGCAGGAGGGTTTGTCCTGGTGTTGTGTTGAGCTATTGCACTGTGGTCGACAGGATGCATGAAAATATTTCAATCTGTTTGTATTGTAGAGGTTTCTTCTTTGTCCAGGTGTGGTCGATTTTGGAGAATGTTTTGTGGGGATCTGAGTAGAAAGTGTATTCTCTGTATTAGGATGGAATTTCGTTAGGTCTATGAGATCCATTTTGGTGTATCGTATCATTGAGTTTCAGAGCTGTCTCTCTGTTTTAGTTTTTGTCCTGTTGACCTATCTAAACGGACTCAGTGAGGGTATTGAAGTCTCCCCCTATGAGGTGTGCTGGGGTTAGTCTGTGACTTGTCCTGGAGAATTGTTCTTTATAAGTTTGGTGCACCAGAATTTGGTGGCAATATGTTCATAAATTGTGAAATCTTCTTGGTGGATTGTTCCTTTGATGAAAATGTAATGGCCTTCTTTGTCTCTTCTGATTTCTTTTACTTTGAAGTCTATTTTATCCGATATTAAAATAGCAACACCATGCTTTCTTTTTGGTACCATTTGCTTGGAATATTTTTTCCATCCTCCACTTTAAGGTGGTGCCTGTCCTTGAGGGTAAGATGTGTTTCTTGTAGACAGCATATCGATGGATTCTGTTTCCTAATCCAGTCTCCCAGTCTTTGTCTTTTGATTGGGGAATTTAGTCCATTAATATTTAAGGTTATGACTGATAGGTTTGTGTGCTTCCTTTTGCCTTATTATCCATCTGTGGTTTTGGATTTAGGTTTCTACTTCTGAAGTTTTACGGTTTTAATGATTTCTCTTCTAGGTGCCTGGGGTTGGTTGCTCCTTTCTCATCTCCTCATGACACAGATGCCAAAAATTCTAAACAGAATACTGGCAAATCGCATACAGACCCACATCAAGAGATCATCCATCATGACCAAGTTGGATTCATACCAGAGTGCAGGGATGGTTCAACATACGAAAATCAATAAACATCATCAAACACAATAAATGGAATCAAGGCACAAAAACCACACCTCTCTCAATTGATGCTGAAAAAGCCTTTGACAAAAATCCAGCATCCCTTCTGCTTAAAGTCCTAGAAGGGATTGGATTGGAGGGAACATTCCTTCAATGTAATCAAAGCCATATACAGGAAACCCACAGCCCAATATCATCCTTAAATGGGAGAATGACAGAAACATTCCCTTTAAAGGTAGGAACCCGGCAAGGCTGCCCCTATCACCACTCCTCTTCAACATAGTGCTTGTAAAACACTTGCTGAGCAATAAGGCAGAAAAGGATATTTAAAGGGTACTAATTGGAAAAGAGGAAGTCACAACTATCCCTATTTCTGGTGATATAATTGTTTACTTAAGGGATGCAAAAAAACTCCACCGGAAAACTCCTAGAAACGATAACAGCTTCAGCAAAGTGGCAGGATACAAAATTAACCTTAGAAAATCAATGGCCTTTCTTTACACCAAGAACAAGCAACTGGAGAAAGAATTCAAAGAGACCTTCCCACTCACAATAGCCTCCAAAAACCAAGATACCTAGGAACCAACCTAACCAAAGATACTCAAAGATCTACAACAAAATTTAAACCCTTAAAGAAGAAAATTGAAGAAGACCTCAGAAGATGGAAAAACCCTCCCATGCTCATGGATTGGGAAATTAACATTGTAAAAATGTCCATTTTACAAAAACTCTTGTATAGATTTAATGCAATCACATCAAAATCCCCAAGAGTTTTCACAGGCTTGGAAACAAAGTTCTTTAATTCATATGGAAAAACAAAAGACCCCGAATAGCTAAATCATATCCTGAGTGAAAAGATCTACACAGGAGGGTCTCTATACCAGATTTTAAACTATACTACAGCTATAGTCATAAAACAGCCTGGTATGGCACAAAAACAGACCTGTGACCAATGGACAAAACCGAAGATCCAAATCTGAGCACATACAATTTCAGCCATCTCATATTTGACAAGGGGGCAAGAAGACCACAATGGAAAAAGACCGCATCTCAGCAAGTGGTGTTGGCAAAACTGGACTCACCACTTTGTGGATGACTTTAACCCCTACCTCTCACCCTGTCAAAGTCACTCCTCGATGGATTAAAGACCCTCAACGTGAAACCCCAAACTCTGAATGGTGATAGAAGAAAAAGTTGGCAGCAGACTACAAGACAGGCGTAGGAAAAGACTTCCTAAATCAGACAGCGCAGTGCCCAAGAATAAGGTCGACAATTTGAACAAATGGGACCTCATCAAACTCAAAAGCTTCTGTACATCAAACGAACAATCAAGGAAGTGAAGAGAAATCCCACAGAATGGGAGGAAACCTTCCCTGCAGATACATTGACAAAGCTATTGATTTCCAAAATAATAAAACTACTCAAAAAACAAAGAAAAAGAAAAAAAACGACCGCTCAATAGATGGAGCAAAGAACTGAACAGAGACTTCACAAGCGGAGAATTAGAGATGGCTGAGAAACACCTCAAGAAAAACTGCTCACATACTAATAAAGGAAATGCAAATGAAAACCACTTTAAGATATCATTCTAACTCCAATAAGACTGGCTAGGATCAAGAAAACAAATGATAACCAAGTGCTGGAGAGGTTGTGGGGAAAGGGAACACTCATCCACTGCTGGTGGGAATGTAAACTCGTACAGCCACTATGGAAAGCAGTGTGGAGAACCCTTGGAGACTTGGAATGAACTTGCCACCCGACCCCAGCCATACCACTCCTGGGCATGTACCCTCAAGACTTACGCCACCACAGAGTACATGCACGGCCCTGTTTATTGCAGGCTCTCTTCACAATAGCAAGGAGCTGGAACCAACCCTAAATGCCCCTCAAGTTATGAGTGGATAGAGAAATGTGGTACATCTACACAATGGAATTCTATGCAGCAGTAAAGAAAGACGACATCACAGCTTTGTCAGGAAAATGGTTGCGCTAGAGGACATCATGCTGAGTGAAGTAAACAAGTCCCAAAAAAACAACGTGCATGGTATCCCTCATCTGTGGGATGCTAGTGCCATTACCCATTTGTAGTATTTCTTGTAGGGCCCCTGAGCTTTGTACCAAAGCAGTTGGGCATAATGCATTTTGGAAACAACAACAACAACAGAAAATACTGCATCAAAGAACTGACTGAAACAGTGAACTTCTGCTCAAAACAGTCAACTTCCCCATGGAAATATTGAGAAAGACTAAGAGATGGAAAGCAGTTTGGCAGAATGCACGAGCTCTGGGGGGTGGGGGAATGAGCGGGACATGGTTTAATTTTAAAAAAATAAAATAAATTTATGTGAAAAAAACATAAATAAATTTTGTGAAAAAAAATAAATAATATCTCTTAAACAATAATCAAAATTGTCTTTTTAAAGTTGATTGAGAAACGCTATTTCAAGAAAAATGCAAAGCAATTCATAACAACCAAATTAGCTTTGAAGAAGCCTCTTAGGATTTCTAAATAAGAGAGAAGATTGATTAAGAGAACATAAGTAAAGAACAAGTTTTTTGTGAGGAATAAAGGCAAACTAGAATGAATCATGTGTGCTCAATTCAATCAACCTGTATACCCTTGATATGAAGAGGTGAGGATGAAGAAAACAAACAATAGTTAAATTGACTCAGATGAATAAATAAAACTGCTATAAGAATCAGTTAACCTCTCAATAAAAATTATCCTAAATTTAAGTGGTCTTGATTCTCCAAATAAAGATGTATACTATATAATTGGATTTTAATAAGAACATACCTGTTGTCTACAAGAAACAAATCTTTATAGCAAAGGCAGACACACTGAGATTGGAAATCTGGAAGTCACTATCCCAAGTCACTATGCTATTTATTTTGTGTCCACTGACACAAACTGGGACCCTTGGGAAGAGTAATCCTCAAGTGAGGAAATTATTTTCACAGGATTGGCTTGTGAGCATGTCTGAGTAGCATTTGATTACTTTTAATTGATGTTAGAGGGGCTTATCCATCTGTATTAGTCACTTTTCTGTTGCTGTGATAGAACTACCATGACCGGGGCTGGAGAGGTGGCCTAGCGGTTAAGAGCACCGACTGCTCTTACAGAGGACCGCGGTTCGATCCCCAGCACCCACATGGCGGTGCGAAACCGTCTGAAACTCCAATTCCAGGAGAACTCCGCCCCAGGGAATCCGAGACCCTCTTCTGACCTCCGCGGCGTTGCACGACACCGGGTGCACAGACCTGCGCATGCGACGTACATTGATACCATACAGAAATTAAATAAAAAAAAAAAAAAAAAAAAAAAAAAAAAGAACTACCATGACCAAGGGAATTTATAAAAGAAGAGTCTAATGAGCTTGTGTTTCTTGGGGAATTAGAGTCCATCATAGTGGGGACACATTATGACAGAGTAGAAAGCAGAGTTTAACATCTTCAAGCAGGCACAGGAAGCACAGCAAATGGGACTAGAGATTGGCAAGGCTTTGAGAACTCTCTAAGCCCAATCCCAGTGTTGTGCTTCCTTCAGTGTTACCACACCTCCTAAGACCTCACAAAACAGCACAAGAGGGCTGAACACTGGGAGCATATGGGGGACATCCTTATTCAAACCACCACACCATCCCTATGCAGGTGAGCCAAGGCTGTATAAGAGAGGTAGCTGTGGAAGCCAGTAAGAAGCATTCCTCTATAATTTTTCATCACTTCTTGCCTCCAGCTTCCTACATTAAATTTCTATCCTGAATTACCTCAGTGACGAACTATAAAATCTAAGCTGAGTAAATATTTCCTTCCCAAGTTTCTTTTGGTCAGCATTTTATCACAACAACAGCAACCACACCAGGATGCCAATTATATGAAAACCCACACAAGGATAAGAAACTATACTTAAATTTCCAGCCAAAGGTACTAAGAACATATAAAGTATTTAATGCATCTAAAGAGAAGAACCTTATAATTTACACAGAAGCATACCATACACCACTTATCAAAGAAGCTTCTCTTTGCAACATATTCTGGAGCTCACTGCAGTATCCCGCAACTGGTCAGACACAGAAAATATACATCTGACAGATCCCCAATCATAGGAGACACATCTACAGTTGAATCTCTATACCTGCATCCTGCAATTCTCACCAGTTAAACTTCTTTACACTATAGAGCATAATTCAAACAGAATACCACATCTAGCCAAGCTTCAAAGAATGGGACCCTCCAGAGAATTTAGCCCTGGTTTGGACCCCTGTTTTAAACCTCACCAGCTCATGGATCAGGGATCATTGAAGAAGAGGGTGTGGAAAGATTTTTAAGAGCCAGAGATGGTGTGTGAAAGTAGAACATGTGAACTTGTGGCAAATGTTGGCAATTGTACCCATTCCAAATCAGACAATGTCTCAGAGTGGAGCAAGAGAAAGGGATGGGCAACTGTCCTGAAGAGAACAAGAGATTGAGTCCTATTGGCTGACGAAGAGTATGCGTTACCTAAGATTTCTAGTTCTAACTAGATTTGAATGGATGAATTTGCACAGAAGCTATGTGGGTTTAAAGGTTTGAGTAAATAGAGATTAACTTGAATGACTTAATGCATGAGTTATGATGGGCAGAAGGGGTACAGGGGCTAAATTTGATCACAAATCATTTTATGACATGTACAAATGCTCAATATATATTTTTAATTTATAAAATAACACTATAGGACATAATTGGAGCAAAAGGTTCATATACACCACATGGTGGTGGTTCATATAATAGTTATATTCTTCATTGTTTTGAGAGGCTCCCATGCTGAATTCCACAACAGCTAAACAGGTTGCAATCCCACAAGCACTGTATATTCGTTCTTATTTCACCTCCTCCTCATTGTCATTTGATAACTTGATGATAAACATTCAAACCAGGGATAAATAGAACCTCAAATCAGCTTTAGCTTACATTTCCTTTATGATCAGTGTTCAACACAGGTACAATGAGTGCCCAGGTTTTATGAGTATAGAGCTAAGAACTTTGGCCACAGGAGGATAATTCTGAGGAGAAAAAGAAGCCTATTTGCCTACTTATATCAATAAAACGTACTAATTGACTTATTGGTATTAGAACAGATTTTATTTTATTTTTTTCTTTAATAAAACATTGTTGTTTTATTTTACTTTTTAGTCCTTTTGTTGATGTTTTGTGATTGTTTATTTCACTGTACAGAAGCTTTTGAGTTTGATGATGTCCCATTTGTCACCTGTGGACCTCATTCCCTACACAGCTGCTGTCTTATTTAGAAAGTCTTTTCTACGCTTATGTTTTGTAGGTTGCTGCCAATGTTTTCTTCTATCACCCTCAGTGTTTTGGGTCTCACGTTGAGATCTTTGATCCACTTGGAGTTTGTTTTGTACAGGGTGAGAGGTAGGGGTTTAATTTTGTTCTTCAACAAATGGTGATCCAGTTTTGCCAGCATCATTTACTGAAGATGCCATTTTTCCTCCACTGATTTTTTTTTGCCCATTTGTCAAATATGAGGTGGCTGAAATTGTGTGAGCTCACTCAAGTTTGGATCTTCAATTTTGTTCCATTGGTCAATGAGTCTATTTTTGTTCCAGTACTAGGCTGTCTTTATGACTATGGCCCTGTAGTATAGCTTAAAGTCTGGTAGAGCAATCCTCCCTGTATTGTATTTTTCACTCCAGGTTGCTTTAGCTATTCAGGGTCTTTTGTTTTCACATATGAATTTAGGGAATTTTTTCCAAGTCTGTGAAGAAGCTCATGGGGATTTTGATTGGGATTGCATTGAATCTGTATATCAGTTTGGGTAAAATGGCCATTTTTACTATATTAGTTTTCCCAATCCATGAGCATGGGAGGCCATTCAATATTTTGATATCATTTTCAATATCCTTCTTCAGGCATTTAAAATTCTGGAGTGGCTATTCTAATATCAGACAAAATAGATCTCAAAGTAAAATTAATCAGAAGAGACAAAGAGAGCTTTTACATCCTTGTCAAAGGAACAATTAACCATGAAGACTTCACAGTCCTAAATGTCTATGCACCAAACTCTGGTGCATCTAACTTTATAAACAGTACTCTGCATGACTTCAAGATGCAGATCAATCCTAGCACACTAATAGTGGGGGATTCACAACCCCACTGATCCCCTTGGATAAATCAATAGGACAAAAATTAAACAGAGAGACATCAGAACTGAACAATACAATACACCAAATGGACCTCACAGACTCTACAGAATACTCCACCCAAACCCAGAGAATATTCTTTCTACTCAGCACCTCACAGAACACTCTCCAGACTCAACCACATACTGGGGCACAAAAGAAACTCAACAAATACAAAAGGATTGAAATTATTCCATGCATTCTATCAGACCACCGTGCAATAAAGTTCATTATTAACACCCAAATAAGCCCAACTAGCTACAAGGAAACATGGAGACTAAACAACACAATCCTTAATAATGAATAGGTCAGGGAAGAAATAAAGAGTGAAATAAAGTATTCACGGAACTGAATGAAAAAGACAATACAACACAACAAAACCTGTGGGATACTTTAAAAGCAATTTTGAGAGGGAAATTTATAGCCCTAAGTGTCCACATTAAAAAAACAGGAAGGGAACAAATAAACAACACTTGAGAGCTAAAAACACTTGAGAGACAGCAACAAATAAACCCTAAACTCAACAGACAGGAAGAAATAACAAAAATCAGAGCAGAAATCAATGAAATAGAAACATAGAAAACAATATATAAAATCAATTAATCTAAAGCTGGATCTTTGAAAAAAATAAACAAAATAGACAGGTCTCCTGCCCAGTTAACCAAAAAAAAGAGAGAGCAACTCGAAATCAATAGTATTCTTGATGAAAGGAGAAACATCACAACAGACAAAGTAAAGATTCAGACAATCTTAAGGGAATACTTCAAAAATCCATACTCCACTAAATTTGAAAACCTAAGAGAAATGGATGAAGATCTGAAATCCTGGGAATCAACAAAGCTTAACCAAGAAGAGATTGACAGTTTAAACAGACCTATAGTATTTGAGGAAATTGAAGATGTAATTAAAAACCTCACAACTAAAAAAAGCCTGGATTCAGATGGTTTCACAGCAGAAATCTATAAAACATTAAAAAATTTTTTTATTATTTTTTATGTGTATGAGTGTACTGTCTGCATGTAGGTTGGTGCATGCGTGTCGTGCAATGCTGCAGAGGTCAGAAGAGGGCGTTGGATTCCCCTGGAACTGGAGTTAAAGACAGTTCTTAGCTGCTATGTGGGTGCTGGGAATCGAACCCGGGTCCTCTGCAAGAGCAGTCAGTGCTCTTAACTGCTGAGCCATCTCTCCAGCCCCATCTATAAAACATTTAAAGAGGTCCTAAAACTATTACTCTCAAACTGTTTAGAAAGATACAAACAGAAGGAATTCTCCCAAAACCCTTCTATGAAGCCAGTATCACTCTAATACCAAAACCAGGCAAAGATTCAAGCCAAAATGAAAGCTATGGACCCATCTCATTAATGAACATAGATGCAAAAATTCTCAACAAAATAATTGCAAATCACATACAGATCCACATCCCAAAGATCATCCAACATGATCAAGTTGGATTCATACCAGGGATGCAGGGATGGTTCAACATATGTAAATCAATAAATATCATAAAACACATAAATGGACTGAAAGGCAAAAACCACAAGATCATCTCAAATGATGCAGAGAAAGCCTTTGACAAGATCCAGCATACCTTCATGTTTCAAGTCTTAGAGGGAATCAGACTGAGGGAAACATTCCTCAACATGATCAAAGCCATATATAGCAAACCCACTGCCAACATCATCCTAAATGGAGAAAAATTGGAACCATTTCCCTTAAAGGTGGGAACCCAGCAAGGCTGCCCCTTATCACCACTCCTCTTCAACATAGTGCTTGAAATGCTTGCTAGGGCAGTAAGACAAGAGAAGGAAATTAAAGGAGTACTAATCTGAAAAGAGGAAATTAAGCTATTCCTTTTTGCAGATGATATGATAGTTTACCTAAGGGATGCCAAAAGCTCCACCAGAAAACTTCTAGAAACGATTAACTTGAGGGTATACAAAATTAACCTAGAAAAATCAGTAGCCTTTCTTTATACCAGCAATAAACAAGTGGAGAAGGAATATAAGAAGAACTTCCCACACCCAATAGCCTCAAAAATAATAAAATACCTGGGAACAAACCTAACTAAAGATACCAATGATCTCTACAACAAAAGTTTTAGAACAGATTTTTAACCTAACTATTCCAGATAAGGGAGTTACACTGCATTATTCATTTGGATATTCGAGGAAGATAAGTGAAGGTCTTATCTAATTTCTAAATATTTAGTAAACTAAATTTTAATGAAGAAAATGCTTAAAATGGTTTAAATCCATTGAATATCAAAGAAAATTCAATATAAATGTTAAATATAATTAATTAAAATAAATAGAAATTACTTATTGAAAATATTCCTGACATATGGTATGACAGTATACAAAAATGGGATTAAATGTGTACATGTAGTGCACTGTGTGCCTACATACCATGGCCTCTTTCCTAATTAGGCAGGAAGAGACCTCAGAAGGAGGCTCCTCTGGGAGCTTCATGCCTCAATAATATTTTCTTGCTTCTAATACAACAGGCTCTGAAATCCCACAGTGACTCCATGCTGCTATGATAAAGACACAAGTCTTCAAGCCTATAGTAGTTATCATTTATTTAAATGAGTGCTAACTTTCTGTGTTAGAGCAGCATCTCCACAAACTTTATTTCCAGTTAGTCTACAACTGCAGGCTAGGTCAAATGTGGTAAGGTCAAAGTTGTGTTGGTCCATGCTAAAAAGCTAATCCCATACTAAGATCTTATAAACATCCATATTTACTTCTAAAATACAAATTCCATTTTGTGGGTAAAGGTTAAGAGTTCATTTCATCATTTATAAACCACAAATAAGGCAACTGAGCTGTGCAGAAGGCAAATAACTCTTCTGAGTACACAGCTAAGTCCATGACAGGTACAAGGGTTAAAGCTGGATTTCCTAGTTCCAGGTTGATCTACGCTTCATGCTTTACAGACTTTTGATCCATTTGACTAGTGACCAAGGATGGAAAAGAAAGAGATCCCAGATACTATGTAATCACTATTTCAGGCATAAATCTGATGAAAAATGAATAACTCAAGATTGACTTGTCCTTCTTTTCTTTTTTTAAGATTTATTCTTTATATGTATGAATGTACTGTCTGCATGCAGGTCTGTGCACCCCGGTCGTGCAATGTCGCGGAGGTCAGAAGAGGGCTTGGGCTTCCCCTGGAAATGGAGTTACAGACGGTTCTCAGCCACCATGTGGGTGCTGGGGATCGAACCCGGGTCCTCTGAAAGAGCAGTCAGTGCTCTTAACCACTAGGCCATTTCTCCAGCCCCCTAACTTGTCCTTCTTTTCAAACTGCAAGGTAAGAATCTATATTCAATGAGTATTTTAAGTAGGAAATCTAAGTGCTGTAGGAGCAGAAGGTCTGCTACATCTGTTTCAGAGTTCAGATATATCTGAATGGTATTTTCTCAGTGTTTACTGTAGGTCTAGAATTTAAATGAAAAAACAATTTATTTATCTGATAGATAGAGATATTTATAAAATGGCAATCTACCTTCCTTATGAGAATAAGCTTGTTTAAATGATATAATTTATGAAAACTTACCATTTCTAAACTTTTAAATTAATCCGACCGATTTCTGTCTAAGCATGTATTAAAATCCAACATATCGGGGGGGGGTGGTAGAATGTAAGGGCTTCGATTGGGGTTAATGGTGAAACTACAACAATATAGACTGGACACTCTTTTGATCAACTTGATTGAACATACAAGCCCCCCCCTTTCAGGATGGTGGGACCCATGAGCTGTGTGGGTTTGGGCACAACTGCTTGCAAATTGGTTTTACATGAAGGATGCTTGTACTCACAAATTATCACCTATTGTTAAAAAAAATGAAAACAAAACAAAACAAAAAAGCAGAGAAAGATGCAGAAAACTTATGGCAGAATGCACGATCTGCGATGGGTAGGGGTGGGGTGGGGGGAAGGGAAGGGGATATATGCCTGAACTGAATTGGAAAATGATGTATGAAATACACAAAGCATCAATAAAAATAAATTTAAAAAAATCCAACATATCTAACAATGTTTCCCTACAATTAAAGGGATAATTCAGTCAAGCCAAGTGTAATGAGATGTCACTAAGCTCCAGGAGATTCATCATTGCACTATTATTACCTCTTCTCCTTTTCGTATTTATACTGAAAATTCATTATTTGCCTTTATAAAAAATCTGACATTCGGTGATTAAGTTGGTTCAAAGGAATCAGTTATGAATGGGTTTGTTTCTTAAATATCATGTGCTAGGAATGCGACTTTACAGATGTGTATAACATCTAATTCTTACAGTTTACTGAGGCAATTTAATCGAGGCAGTGTTTAAATGTGGGTTGAAGTGTGTGTGTGTGTGTGTGTGTGTGTGTGTGTGCGTGTGTGTGTGTGTGTGTGTGTGTGTGTGTGTATGGTGTTTCCCTCTATACTCTCTATATTTATTTAAATTTCTTTTGGGCTTTTGTAATTTCATACAACAGTTATTAATCAAGTTTAGACCACCTCCCCCATCCATCCCTGTCCACCCCCCTCCAGACCTCATGTATTCCTCCATACATGTTAAGTCCTACCCAGTCAAGCACTTGTACCCAGATGTCCTTCAGTGCAAATTGTTCCACTGGAGTCTAGTCAGGTCATCTAGAGATGCATATTTACCTATTCTATTATTTATTGTTTGTATATCTGTCTCTCTCTAGTTATGAAACCACTTGCACGGGACAGTAAGTTTAAGTTGTTACTAACCTCAGGGATCTGCTTTACAAGATAGAGCAATTCCAGGTTTGTGAAGTGAGTAAAATTTACAAGTCATTTTGCAACATTTTAAAAGATTTTCAGTTAGAAAATTCTTCATGTTTGGGTTCAGCAAATCTAGGTTGGAATAATTGGTCTTCCAGATTATGTTTAGACTAGATATCGATATCAGTGTGGAAGTTAGGTAATCTCTATCTAGGGTCCTTAGTATAACCACTGGAATTGATGAATGTGTTACAATGAGATGGTAAGCTTTCTTAGGTTATATAGATGGACCCAATAGAAAGATGCTAAATAACCCAGATGGGAATTGCATATGTATATGTACACATTCACAGTAGCTTGCATGTGGAGATGACATGTTGACATTGACAAAAATGAGTAATTCAATATACAGACATGTAACATAGTATGTTTAGTGACAAGTGAGAATGTGGTTGCTAAAGAATAAATGTACCCTGCAAAAGTTCCAAGTACAAATAAAATGTAAAATGTTGTCCTTGATCCTGTAATGATCTGAAGATTAGCATCAACCCTTCAGACAATGAATTAGAAATTTTTAATAGTTGAGATACAACTTAATGTTGATAATAATTTTCATGAGAATGAATCTAAGAAAGGGATTCTCTTGATACAAAATAAGATATGGATCTCAAGGTGCTATTAAGTCTATGCATCTTGAAGATTACTGGTTTTCATCAGAACCCAATCACCTGCAAGTTGCCATCATCCCTTTTGAACCAGTACTTTTATCTCATCATGATCTTCAATATATTTGTGGATAAAATGAGATGCAGAAAACTTAAGAACACAGTCTTGCAGGTAGAAAAAGATGGAGATTTTTATAAATCCAAATATACCTTTTTCTCAGAGCCCTAGAATTTATACACACTATTATATTTTTCTTGAGACTTGGTTTTGACTGTTGTACATGTTCTAATGCCACAATCATATCTACTTTAAATTTCTTCTTTTAGTTTCTCTACTGTACTACTCCTCCCCTTAGGCTTGGTACAATGGAGACAATGATTAAATTAAAATTGAATAAAACTAAAGTAAATTCAATAAAATGGGAAATTTAGTATGTTTAATATATGCACATATCAACATATCAAAACATATGCTGCTACATTAATATGTAGTCATTTCATATATTTGTGTCCTAGAATAATACAAATAAATTCAAATTAAATACCATCTGTATTATAAGACCCTGTGTCTATCCATATATATATATATATATATGTATAATTTTCAACAAACTACTCAACCAGTATGCTACCAAATTATAGGTTATAAATGCAAGTTGGCATTTATTTTATGTAATGAGAGTACATGAGAGTACTAGGTGAGTACACACACAGAGCTTTAATGAGTGAGACTTATAGATGTGTAAGCTATTAGATTCAGAATTCAGAAGATCTTAAGTGAGAGATTGATAGAGATTACATATTTAGTCTTAGCTCTGCATTCTTTTTGTCAGATTATTTACTCACATGAAATTAAGCTTGGAAGATACCCAGTGAAAGCATTGCCTCTTCAAAAACATATTGCTACATAGCTAACTCATTACCTTAGTTCTATTGTCATTCCATGCCTTGGTCATGAAGACCATGACAAAAATTTATTGCTATGCCAAAAGATTGCTTTTAAGTTTTGAGTTGTGTGTGTGAATACTTTTGTTGACTGCTTTGTCTCTTTACTTTGCTACAGAACATTCTGGGATTCTTAAATACCAACCATGGAGAATACTACACAAGTGAGTGAGTTCATCCTGTTAGGAATAACCAGTGTTCCAGAACTGCAGATTCCCCTCTTTATACTGCTCACCATCATCTACCTCATCACTCTGACCGGGAACCAGGGGATGACCACACTGATTCTGCTGGACACTCGTCTCCATACCCCCATGTACTTTTTCCTCAGCAACCTCTCTCCGGTGGACTTTTGTTACTCTTCCACAGTCACTCCCAAAGTTTTGGCTGGCTTGCTGATAGGGGACAAGTTCATCTCCTACAGTGGATGTGCTACTCAGATGTTCTTTTTTGTATTCTTTGCCACTGTTGAAAGTTATCTCTTGACCTCAATGGCCTATGACCACTACATGGCAATTTGCAAACCTCTGCATTACCCTACCATCATGACAACCAATGTGTGTGCTAATCTGCTGAAATGCTCTTATACCCTTGGTTTTCTGACTGCTGCTACTGAAATTGGAGACACATTCTCCCTCCCATTCTGTGTGTCCAATGTGATCCATCACTTTTTCTGTGACACTCCAGCAGTCATGAGCCTGACCGGTTCTGATTGGCAGGTTAATGAGCTGATTCTCTTCCTTATCTCAAGCTTCAATATCTTTTTGGCACTCTTTCTTATCTTGGTTTCCTACCTGTTAATTTTCACCACAGTTTTGAAGATGCACTCAGGTGAGGGACTCCAGAAGGCTGTTCTCACCTGTGCTTCTCACCTCACTGCAGTCTTCCTCTTCTATGGGACTTTCATGATCATGTATTTACAGCCCAGCTCTAGTCACTCCATGGACAATGACAAAATTACCTCTGTGTTCTACACCCTGATCATCCCCATGCTGAACCCTCTGGTCTACAGCCTGAGGAACAAGGAAGTGAAAAGTGCATTCAAGAAAGTTGTGGGGCTGGAGAGATGGTGAAACATTTAAGAATACTTGCTGCTTTTGTAGAAAATGCAGTTTGGGTTCCCAGTACCCAGTGGTGCACAACCATCTACAACTCCAGTTCCAGGAGATCATATGCCTTCTGTCCTCTGTAGACACTAGGGATGCAAGTTTTGCAGCCTTAAAACATTCTTAATCATAAAATACATAAATAAATAAATCTTAAAAATGTTGTTGAGAAAGCAAAATACTCCCCTGGTTCAATATTTTAGTACCATCTATAGTAAGGTATTTCATTATGCTTAGTTCTACTCAATGTAATGATTCAAATGTCTAAGATACCATAAGGAATTAACAAAATTTGTCCAATATTATTATTTTCTTTAGTTCAGGGACAGAGTCAGACATGTAAAACAAAGAAAAATAGGGCAGTAAGTCCATTTAATAAAGTGTGTGGAATTTTCATTTTCTCATTTTGTATAAAATAATTTGGTTAAAATAAACCTAGAACTTAAAATATTAAACTTTTGAGGCAGGCTTTGTTTTGCACTCCTTTAATCCCAGCACTCAGAAGGGTAAATCAAGCTCATCTCTTTGAGATTGAGAAGCCTGATCTGCATAGCAAATTCCAGGCCACCTGGAAGACCTTGTGTCAAGAAGAAATTAACTTTTCATCCATTTGGGAGTATTTACCAATAGAAGATAAAATACTGTGATTTGTAAGAAAAGATAAATAGCCAAATGAAAATAAATATGTAGAAAACGATGTCATTTACCTTAATATAACTATCAACACTTTACATTTCGTTTCTAAGGATTTAGTGATATTATCATTCTCCTTTAGCAGGGATGTTTTGAAACATTTATTTCCTTTGTTGACACTTCATTTGAGTTGTAAGTTATTTTCATAATGTTCACATGGACTGCTAACCTCACATGGATTTCTTACTGTTCCTGGAGCATGCCAAGCATGCTCTTGGTTCTTGACTCTGCATTTGGAAATTTCTCACAGACAATATGCCCACACTTACTTCAGACTTTTGCTGAGATGCTGCCCAGAAGAAGTACCGTCATTCCATCAACACAAACCTTCACTTTTCATCCTTCTTTATTCTTAGGTATGGAAACCCTTAAATATGTTTCATATTTGTTCATTCTGGTATATAAGTTGCTCAAAGTGAATGAAATCTCTTTGTGAACAAGAGCACAATCTCATTATTTCACTGGAGGAAATAACCATATGACCTTAAATTTTTTTATTTTTGAGAATTTCATACACAAGTATTATCTTTTCATTATTTCTATCCCTTTGTGCCCTGCACCAACTCCTCCCATCTCCTCAAATTCCATCTCAATTTCTCCTCTTCTTTGATTGTAATTTTTACATATACAAATGTGCTTATAAGTCTGCATATATTTAATACCTTGAGTCCATTCAGTGGTACCCAGGTGAGTCCATGTTTAGAGCTGTCCATTTGGGACTAAATATCTTCTCAGGGAAATAGTACCTGAGGAAATCTGATTCTTTCTCCCTCAGGATCCATTGATTGCCTTTAGCTCTTATTTTTTAAAGATCAAAAGAGTTTATTTTATAAATTTTACATTGAGTATATTAGATATTTCAATATAATACTCAGATAAATATACAAATGTACAGACTTTTTTCAATTCTATGTCTTAGTTTTGAGACAATGTGCTAAAAATTATGGCTCACTGAAGAATAATCTTCTGCCAGAGTTTGTTGAGAAATCCTCTCACACTCTCTAACATTGTGTTACTCCACTCAAACCTATCCAATGAGCTTCATTTCACACATGTTACTTGATGGAGGCTAGTTTTGTTTGACTCCAATCTTCAGTTATTTTACCAAATATTTAGAGGTCTCTGTGAATTCACTTTTAAAACGAAATTGCCATTTAAATAAATAGACTTTGAATAAAATAGATCACTCTGAATAATATAGATAGAGCTCATCTCATTAGTTCAAGTTATTAATGTAGAAATATTGACTTACTCCAGAATAGGGGGAAGTGTGGTGAAAGCTCCCTTTCAAGTGGAATAGCAGCACTTTACTCAGGACTCCAGCTCAGCAGCTCCTATTGCATACCCCATATTCTTTCTTTCTGTAAGTGTCCATACAATATAACTCCATTTCTCAGAGAATCCATTTAATGTACCAAGGTGTGACCACTGTTGTCTTGGGAAATGTAATTTGGTTGGGGTCCATTTATACAAGAATTTCCTTGAGATTTTCAGGTATTGGTAAGATTTGTTGAGAAGTTCTAACAACAACAACAAAAAAGCATCGAATCATTAACTCCAGGTGATAGATTCATTGCTTGGTTTCTCCACATATAACTGCATCCTATATACATATTTAATTGTTATTCTAGCAACTTTCTTTCTGTCATTATGAATAATATGTAGAAATCAGTAGCACTGAATATGAATTAGTGAAGATATAAGTGAAGCATTTTCATTCTCTAAATCTTATTACCATAATACTTTCAAATGGTGTCTTTGCTACTGAAGTAGACAATTCAGGTAAATAAAATAAGAAGTGTAAAGAAAAAATATTACCTTCTTTTATATGTGTATTGTGATTTTGATGATTTTGATCTTCTGTTTCTCTTATCAAGAAGCATACAAAGATAATAGAACAAATTAGCTCTTGCTAATAAACCATTCACAATAGATTTTATTTGTTTTGGTCTTTTTGAGACAGGGTCTCCATGTAGCCCCAGCTGGCCTGGAACTCACTCTATAGACCAGGCTGGCCTTGAACTCACAAAAATCCGCCTGCCTCTGCCTCCCAAGTGCTAGGATCAAAGGCGTGTGCCACCACCAGGCCACAAAGGTTTCTTAAGGACCATTTTTGCTTGAAGAAAATTTACTGAATAAATTAAGATAAACCTGAAAGAGTCAAGTTTTCCAAGTTTGGTCAAAGTTAGAAGATTTTCTATTTATTATCCATTGTGTACAGTGATCAAATGTGTTCTGTTTGAATGACTTCTGTGTTGATCTTTGCAGAGTAAACACTAACGGCTTCCCTGAAGACTGTAATACTCTTCTTAGTTTGTCCCCTGGTTTTGTCATTGACCTCATCTCCCCGACTTCTCTCTTATTCCCCTCTGCTCACAAGCTTCAGACTTATTATTCTTCACAGGTGTAGAATAAATTCTGACTGGAATGTTCAGGCAGGGATCTGCATACAAGGCTCCTGTAATTCTTTTAGGTGTTCTGCTTAAATGTCATCTTCTCAGTCATTTTCTTATACTATAATGATTATTAATTATCTTATTTTTCTTATCTATTTTATATCAAAATGCATGGGCTTATATAAAATATATACTAAAGGGTTTTGGGGGGAATTCCCAGTTAGAATAAAGATTTTTTAATATAATGTTTTGATTGACGTTTTGTGTATTTCAGGCATCATTTTTCCATTCAGTTTAGACATATTCCCCTTTCCCTTCCCCGCACCCCACCCCAGATCATGCATTCTGCCATAACTGTCCTGCGTCATTCTCTCAGTCTTCTTTTTTAGTTTAGGAATTCACATTTTCCTCCTTTATTTTATTTTACTCTAAAATATGGATACATACTTTCCACCCATATACAGTAATTACAGATTCTGAAAATAAGTGGTGGGTTGATTCTAGAGTGCGTTAAGAGATTTACATTATAACAATATAGTTGCTTTCAGATAAACAGAAATATAACAATAATGTTGTTCAGCTTGCCTTTCAACTGAGGATTTGATGTTAGCATCGACAAATGAAGGAGACCATTCACCATTTGTTTTTGTGAGACTGTGTTACTTCACTTAGCATAATGGCATCCAGTTCCATCCATTTACCTGCAGTTTCTTTACCACTGAATAGTTGAAAGATTCATTAACAATATAGGTAAACAATAAGTCATGAGAAATAAGTTTAAAACTATATTTAACAAAATAATTGTATTAGACTTTCTCCCATGGCCTGTGAGCTATCTAACATTTGGTTTCTAGGCTCGATATTAAAGCAGGATGAGTTTGTCATTTAATTACAGGTAAATATTTGTAACAAAAGAATTGAGAAATCAGCCAGATGGGCTTGAAACAATAGTGGGGAGGTTTGAACCACAGACCTTGAGTAGGTTAGTAAATTGAATAGTTAATTAGGGTATAATTTGAAACCAGAAATGGCAACTACAAGTTCTGTCCATTGTGTGGTGTTTCCTCCAAGGGCTACGAGAAAATGACATATTCCAGCACTATGTGGTGGTTCCTCTGCTTGCTTTATGCTTTCTGGGTGAAGAACACTGTATATGAGAAATTCAATACGGAAGAAAATATTTGATAGAATGTCTGAAATCTGTAAAGGAAATTTGAAATTATTTTGGGATATGGAAGGATATCAAGACCTTGACCAGTATCCTAGATGGATTCGTCAGCACTGTGGAATTAGAGTAATTAATTCTTTGCGGATTCTGGGGAAAATATTTTCATTTGTATATACTAGGTAGAAATAGCCATTCTAAAATTCTGAATGGGGAGATAATAATACAGTCATTGCTAAAAGGCAAAAAGGAGTTTTGCAAACAGTTAAATTTAATTGTATATGAGAATTTTTTAAATTTACCTCTAACTAATTGCTGCAATAGAAAAAATAACATTTGTTTTTGGCAAAATATTACACTATTCTCCAAGAAAGACTGTGATAACTGAGTCTTTAAAAAGGTGTCAATCATTTGGGAGACAGAGGCAGGTGGATCTTTGTGAGTTCAAGACCAACCTGGTCTACATAGTGAGTTCCAGGACAGACGGAGCTATGGGGAGACCCTGTCTCAAAAACACACACACATACAAAAAAGGTGTTTAATGACCTGCTAGAATTTATACATTTTCCATAGTCCCACAAAGTATCATATTACTGTTACTGATTAAAAGGATTGCCTTTTGAAAAGATTTGCCATTTCTGTGTGTGCTTTAAACAATGAAATATTCATGTCTAATATTTAAGGGCAAATTTTTCATTCAAGGCTTGACCAATGGCTCTATCTTCTGTCATTTATAGGTAAATTATGCAATACACATTACTAGAAAAAAATTTCCTAATATTTTTATATTTCATCATATGTATGATAATTTGTTAACCTTTTCTAAAGATATAAATCTCATTATGTTGAATGATTTACAAGCACTAGATGAAATTTGGGTAAATGATTAACTATTTCATAATCTTTTTATTATGACATTTCTAAAGGCCTTTAACATTAGTTATCACAATGTACTGGTATTTTTATTTATTCAGTATTTTATTTAAATACTGATGAGATATGTCCATCCAAGCATTTTGCTCCTTTAATTGAGTTGGATTTCATTTTGTCATTGCAGAGTTGTTCTTTTTGAAGTTTTCCATTACTTTTATTTTCAATTTAAACAAATTTTTTGAATTTTATTGAATTTTTGTATATTTCATACATGGTCAGTCTTAATGACTTTTATAAGTCCTTCTCCAGTGGCACAACCCGACAGCCCCCACAGGCATGGGAATTCCGTGTCAGAGGCCTGGGTCTCAGTTCCCAGGTGAAACACCACATCCCTCCTGGGTGATCAGTATGGGCAGAGTTACCCAGCTGCCAGCAGGGAGGCATAGGGGGCCTGACACATGGGCCAAGGAATTCATAGCAGTCTCTCATTTGTGTTAAGGCCTATTTTGAGAAATTAGTGTTCTCAGACATTCCTTAGTGGAAGTTCATACATTGAGCTCTAGTCAGCCTATCAAAATTCTCTCATTTTAAGAAGACTAGGTCCTACTTAACCAATAGTAATCAGCTGCCAATATTTCTTCAGCTAAGATTGGGTTCTGCTGCCCATTTCCCCAGTTCCTTGCAGGTTTTTTCTCTTCTTGAGTTTGCGTGGGTTTTGTGTATGCTGACACCATTGCTGTAGGTTCATATGAGCAGGGCCCCAGCAGCTTGTAGGATTCGATTTACATTTGCTCATTCATCACTTACCTGGATCTTATGATCTTCCTGCCACCACTTTGTCAATGATCCCTGAGCCCTGGATGAGTGAAGCATAATATAAGAGACCTGTCTCTCCAACTATCCACATTGTGCAGACTCTTAATCCCCACAATTTGGCCATTTATGACCTTCTGACTTCCTGGGCCTCTGTTGGATTACAGAGCTTCCTTAATGAGGGTTAAGAGATTCATTAATGTCCTCTTGACCCCATGTTCTATGTTGTATGAGCCTTAGGGCTTCCAGTAACTTCTCCCACTCCCTCCCTTCCAGGGCTAGAACCTGGTTCACTGACCAGCTGGCTGGAGTGAATCCAGGGAACCGGAAGTTCAGGGAATCTATGGGCTCTGGTCAAGGGGGAAAGAACACCAAAAGGCTACACATGTGTAATTGGCTATGCTTACAATGCCACACATGAGTTTCCTCCCATTGATTGGGCTTTAAGTCCAATTAGTTAGCCATTGATTGCCCCCAAGCCACTACTGCACCGATGTCTTATGTTGTGCTGTACATTGATGTGGATATTTGGTCTTATTGCTGTATTGGACCTTCAATACTGTTCTCCCTTGGCAGCTTCCCTTGTGCTCTCTGAATTTACATAAATTCAGAGAGCAATCTTTGAGGGGAGGTGGATTCCAGGTCGGTTCCAGCTCATTGCTCCAAATCCAGTCTCCAGTGTATGTTCTGTTTTCAGCAGTAGGATCTTACCTTCAAGTTCTGGGAGGCAATCCAACAACTGTAAGGGATATTTCTCCTGTATAGTACTGTTTCTTGTTAAGTAGCCTTCAGATATGAATACAGATTCATGTAGATATACCATTAGATTACTAGACTAATATGATTTTCTCATGTTTTTTTTTTACACTGGCTAGGCATTATTTATGTTTCCTCTCCCAGACTAACTCTCCCTCCATGTCTTCCCCATTTCAAGTGTCCCCATTTTTCCCACTTCTCCCTTTGCAATACAAGTGTCCTATGGTTCCACCCTCCTTGAGTTTCTTCTTTCTCTTTATTACCAAAGTTTCTTCTATAACCCTCCCTCTACCACATTTTATGCATTTCTCCTGCAGTTACATCAGGGTATATACTCATATATAATAATTTGATGATAGGTTCCAAAAATGAGTGAGAACATAGATCTTTTGTTTTTCTGAGTCTGTTACTTCAGATAGCAAAACAGCTTCTATTTTCATCCATTTACCTGTAAATTTCAGGATGTCATCTTTCTTTAATGCCGAGGAGAACTCCATCGTGTAAATGTATCACATTTTCATGATCCACTCATCAATTGAGGAACTCTTCCATTCTTAGCTATTGTGAAAAGAGCAGCAACAAACATAGATGTGCAAATGTCTTTGCAATGAGATAAATTTGGGGGGTATATGCCAAGGAGTGGTATAGTCAGGTCAAATGATATATATATTTTTAGTTTTTTAGGAGTTCATTACACTCCTTTCCATAGGGGTTGCAGGAGCTTTCAATCTGACCAGCAGTGAATGAGCATTTCCCCACATCCTCTCCAGCTTGTATTTTTTTTCTTTTGATATTATCCAGCCTTACTGGGGTAAAATGAAATCTTAAAGTGGTTTAATCTGCATTTCCCTAATTACTAAGGATAGTGAACAGTTTTAAGATGTTTCTTAGTCATCTTTATTTCTTCTTTTGTGAACTGCATGGCTGGTGACACCGCTGTTGAACAAGCTAAAGAGGGTAAGATGTGGTTTTACTCAAGTGACATCCCTGGGAACATGTTAGAGCATGCAAATCCATTTATTATATACAAGCCACTTATATAAGTTTAAGTCAGGCAGCTGCTACATCATATGGCCTGACCTCCCAGTGACTAATCCTGGACCTCCTCACCATCCCACATCATTCCAGCCCACGTGGTGTACTCAGAAAGGGGCATGCAGACAAAGAAGTTGGCCCATGGCACCAAGTTCTTGCTCATCAGGTGAAAGGGCGTGACTTGTACTATAGCATTGCTTAGTGTCTAAGCAGATTGTGCCTGCACATGTGCAATGTCTGCCTGAATCCAGGACTGCTGTCCTACAGTGAACTCTCCATTCAGATCCATAGCCCATCTTTTAACTGGTGACATGTTTTCTTTCTTCTTTACTTTGTAAGTTCTTTATATACTCTGGATGTTAAAGCAATGCCAGAGTTGTCACTGGTGAAGATTTTCTCCCATTTTATGGGGTTTCTCTTCACTTCCTTGGCTGTTTATTTACTGTACTTTTTAGTTTTTAGTTTTTAGTTTAATTTGGTCCCATTTCTTGATTGGTGACCTTACTTTCTGAGCAACTAATGTCTAATTTCAAAAGTTTCCTACACCTATATCTTGTAGGTTACTGTGGATGCTTTACCCTAATAATTTCAGAGTTTCAGGTTTCAATTTGAGGTCTTTGATCCATTTGGAGTTGACTTATGTGCAAGGTGAAAGATAAGGGTCTAGTTTCATTCTAACAGTGGATATCAAGTTTTGCCAACACCATTTGTTTAAGATACTGTATTTCCTCCAATGAGTGTTCTTGGGCCCTATGTCAAATATCAGGTGGCTGAAATTGCATGTATTTAAATTTGAGTCTTCAGTTATGTCCCATTGATATACAGCTCTATTTTTGTGCCAATAGTATGCATTTTTATGACAGTAGCTCTGTAATATAGTTTGAAATCTGGTTTAGTAATCTCCCCCACTCCCACATACCTGCACTGCTCTTTTTGCTCAGGATTGCTTTGGCTATCTTGGTCTTGGTTTCCACATGAATTTTAGGATATTATTTCTAATTCTGTGAAGAATGTCATGGGGATTTTGATTGGGATTGTATTGAATCTGTATAATACTTTTGGGAGTGTGCTGGATAGCTTTAGTGTCAACTTGACACACCTGGGTTGAGGGAGCCTCAATTGGGGAATTGGCTCCATTGGATTGGCCTGTGGCCACGCCTGTGGAGTATTGTCTTGATGGTCGAGCAGTGTGGAAGGGCCCAACCCAAAATGAGTAGTACCACCCTGGGCAGGTTGTTGTGTACTGTATAAGAAGGCAGGCTGGGCATGAGCCAGAAGAGCAAGCTAGTGAACAGCATTCCTCCATGGCTTGTGCTTCAGCTCCTGCCTCCAGGTTCCTTCCCTGAGTTCCCACCTTGGGCTCCCTAAGTGATGAACTGTGAACCAGGAGATATAAGCTGAATAAACCCTTTCCTCCACAAGTTGGTGTCAGTCAGAGTGTTTTGTCACAGCAATGGAAGACAAATTACAATAGAAATTGGTACCAGGAGTGGGGTATTGCTGTGACAGACCTGACCTTGGTGTTTTGGGGAAGGATTGTGGAGGCGTTGGGAACTTTGGGCTGGGAAGATCATTGAATGCCTAAAGATTGTTGCTGTGGAGCTTGGAGCAGTTTTTCTGAAGGATTTGTAGAAGACAGAGGCCTGGCTTGTGTAGTTTCTAGTTTCAAAAGGGAGCAGAAATCATCACTGTGTAATTTGTGGGTTCTGGTCAGCTGGGGCTGAAAAATCAGCTGTAAGTAACAAGAGACCAGAACCTGAAAGGAAATCTTTGTTGTACTGGGACAATTGATGCTGGTTAGCTGGGGCTCAAAAATAAGCTGTAAGTAACAAGAGACCAACATCATTGTGGTGAAATCTTTTGGAAAGAATTTCTTCATGGTCAGCACACAGAAGCTGTGATCCAGAAGGGGCCTGAGCCTCCATGTCAAGCCAGAAGCAGGACTTGGTAGTGTGTAAGAGTCTCCCATATGGTTCTGGTGTTGAAATTTGAGGGGGTCACAGAGAGCAGCTGAGGCTTGGCACTGTGAGAGGTCAGGAAAGACCATTGGTGGAAGTGCACCTTGGTTGCAGTGAAGACCCCAGGATTGCAGGGGTCATGGAGAGAAGCTGAGGCTTTGCACCAGGTCAGAAGAGACCATTGGCAAGGATGCTGCCTCGGTTTCAGTGGTGACCCCAGCATTTTGGAGATCCCGGGACAGTGGAACAACCACCAAGAGCAGCAGCAGGTGTGGAATGGAGTTGCCCTGGGCCTTCGAGATGAGCTGTGGATGGCAGAGTCAGAGAAGGGGAGCTGCTGAAAGCATTTGGAGCCCAGAAGATCGTGAGTGAGTCCCAGGTGTCCAGCCTTGAGCTACTTTGCTGTACTTAGGTTTTGTTTGAGTGTGCCTGATTCTTCCCTTGAAATAAGACAGTACTTGTTTTGGATTTTACAGCAGCCCACAGTTAAGAGACTTTTAATGGACTGTGAACTTTTAAGTGTTTGGACATTTTAAGGACTGTGGGGCTTTTAAAGTTGTACTGTCTTAGGTTGTGATTCATGTTAGCATCATACTTTGGGGATAAGAACTGGAAAGGTGGCGGTTTAATAATGATGTGTTTTGTGTGTCAAGTTGACAAGGGGTCAATTATGCTGGATAGCTTTAGTGTCAACTTGACACACCTGGGTTGAGGGAGCCTCAATTGGGGAATTGTCTCCATTGGACTGGCCTATGGCCACGTCTGTGGAGTATTGTCTTGATGGTCGAGCAGTGTAAGAGGGCTCAGCCCACAATGAGTAGTGCCATCCTGGGCAGGTTGTTGTGTACTGTATAAGAAGGCGGGCTGGGCATGAGCCAGAGGAGCAAGCCAGTGAACAGCATTCCTCCATGGCCTGTGCTTCAGCTCCTGCATCCAGGTTCCCGCCCTGAGTTTCTGCCTTGGGCTCCCTAAGTGATGAACTTTGACCCAGGAGATGTAAGCTGAATAAACCCTTTCCTCCCCAAGTTGGTGTCAGTCAGAGTGTTTTGTCACAGCAATGGAAGACAAACTACAACAGGGAGGATAGTCATTTTTATAATATTAATACTTGTTATTCAGGTGCATAGGAGGTCCTTCCAACTTCTGGTGTCTTCCTCTATCTTTCTTTAAAGAATCCAAAATTTCATTTTAGAGATTTTTAATGTCTTTGGCCAGGTTTATTCTAAGATAATTTTGAGTCTCTTGTGAATGAGAGGGTTTCCATGTCAAATGATATTAAAACTGTTGCTTATGCAAAAATGTTTGACAATAATTAGACTTGACTCATTCACTGGAGAAAATAGCTTTGAGACACAGCATGTGAGAAAACACAAGCTAAATTGTAAGCTAGCCTACTACATGCCCTACCTGTACTCTGAGCCCCATGTCAACACTTCCATTCCATACACCCACATAGATAACATCATCCATCTAATAATGCTATTACAGCCAGTTATCTCTCATCAGGATTGGTTGAATATTCACATTCTTTTTCATATATTATTTCATTACAGCCTTAGCAATTTGGGATTGGTAAAAAGGCCAAGTCAAATTTATTTTACTGCTAGATAAATAAAATTCAGGGAAATTAGTTTAAACCAATGTCTCCTAACTAGTGAGTAGTAAGGATTGTACATTAATGCCAAATTACCCCTTTCCAGAGTTCTAAATTTATACCACTGCTGTATCCTCTTTTCAGAACTGGCTTTGTCGGTCACATATAACTTTGATACTGTGATTATCCCTCTCCATTTGTTGTGCTAGCCAGAACCATGCATAAAGTGTAATAGCTAAAGGAAAATTAAATAAAATTAGTATATATTCAGATTCATTAATTTCTATTACATCTTGTCCTTGACTATTTTCTGATACTTGTGTACTCTTCAATTATCCAACATTTTTGTTAACAACTTGCTTTATATATATATATATATATATATGCAAAATAAATAATAAATGTAGTGTAGTAGTTTAAGAAATATGGAGATATAAAACCTGGCAAGTGATGCATCAAATTTGATACATCAAAAGACCTTATTTGGGAATATTTCATTCCAGAACTAGAACCCATGTTCATCAATGGATGAAAGTAATGATTGAATTCAACTCTTAAGGGCCTTCCCTGTTCAAAAACATATTATTATCTAGGTGTGCTGATGTAATTTAACAATCACACTGTTCTGGAGCCAGAAGCAGGAGGATCTTGAGTTCAAGTATATCTTGGGTTATACATGAAATTCTGTCTCAATACCAATGTTAATAATTAGGCATGGTGGCACTTGGGAGGCAAAGGCAGGTGTATTTCTGTGATATCTATGTCAGCTAGATCTATGTAGTGCTAAAAGACAAAAGTGTACTATTATATAGGTATTATCCCTTAAATTTGGTTATCTTGACAATATTTTATATCTGAAAAAAAATACAGAAAATAAAAACAAAATTATTTTAATTTCTGTACAGATCTTTTACTTTCATTATGTTCTCCATTAGGTATCTTTACTATAGCACCTCTGAGATTATGAAATATTGTTTAAGCTGACATAATTCATCTTGTTAGGATTAGTCAAAGTCTCAGAACAAAAGGTTTCACAGACCCAAGACCCAAATCCCAAATGCACAAGCAAATTTCTTTCTTTCTATTTTTTTGGGGGTGCAAGGGAGCTCTCAGCCAATAGACATACAATCTCTAAATTCCAGGAGTGAGGTTTAACTTTCAGGGTTTTAGGATACAATTTCCTGAAACAAATATAAAATCTTATCAAAAGAATGTTACGAGTATTCTTTCCTAAGTGTATTCAGATTTACACATTTGAGGTTTTCTCAATTTCTTTTCTGGGGATTTATCCTAGGGCCTTGCCATCTCTACATTACTACACATGTGATCTATCACGGAGCCATTTCTTCAGCCCTGAAGTTATTTTAATACTCGAGAACAGGATTTTTAAATCAAAATTCACAATTTGAATAAAGAAACACATAAAATCCTAGAATATTCTTACAGACACTTATGATGAAGCACATCGTATCACTATACCACAAATTCTTCCTAGATATAACTTACTATATATATATAATTTCTACCACAAACTGTGTATTTTTTTATTACCTTGCATCAGTTGCTCAAGAATAGTGGTGGTATAAAAATATTTGACTGTAAGCACACTATTTGGAATGATAGCACAAAATAATAATAAATTATTTGGTTATTTTATTTAGATACTAAAAAAGTAACTATATGTTATTGGAAAAACTCATAAAATCTGAATCAGGTGTGTAGTTAATTACATAGCAATGTTGGAACCATGTATAAATGTATCATATCAATATAAAATGAAAACAGTATGCCAAGCAGAATTAGAAATATATGCAAACATTGTACAGTAGCTTTGCAAAATTTCTGCAATTTAATCTTGTTCTGAAATAAGAAAATATAAGTAATTTGGGAAATGTAGTCCATTAGGAAACATATCACTTTCACTATAAACTTTGGGCAGAAGGAAATATTTCTACTACACATCTATAAATGTCTCCATTTATAGAAATATAAGCCACTTAAGATAGTTGATCACAGCTCTATCAGTCCTGAATCCTGGATGCCTCTAGTTGTATAGAACTTGAGTAATTCATTTGTTATGCAGGGAGTATTTGGTTCTCTCTGATAAACACAGCTTATGGAATGCTGAGGATGGAACAATGAAAAACCTGGATTGAGCTTCATCTCCCAGGGAGTTTTTATTCAAGTTCAGGGAGATAGATGAACAGATGAACAAAGAACACAAAGAAATGAATGCTGGCAAGTACTACAAAATGAATGTAATGTAGGCAGATAAAAGAAGACCCTTATGTATGGTGAGAGTTTCATGTAATATTTCATGGGTGCATCAAAAGATCTGCTTCCTAGGAGACATCATTCAATTAGAAAACTGAAGGTCAGTGACAGTTGTTCTAGACAGTGCCAAATGTAAACACTAAGTTTCTGAGGCAGAAGCATGCTTAGAGTTGTCCATGAGTACAAAAAAAGTAGGAGGGGGCTAAAGAGATGGCTTAACAGTTAAGAGGGTTGGCAGCTCTTTCAGAGGGATGGAGTGCCCAGTACCCACCTGGTGCTGTATTGGAAACTCCAGTTCCAGGTAATCTAGTGCCTCTTCTGGCCTCTGAAGGCACTGCAGATCATGGGTGCACTCATCTCCATGCAGGGAAAACACACCTACACATAAATTTCAATGAAAATAATAAAATAAACATATTTAAATTAAGAAAGTAGTGTGAATGAAATGGGATGAAAAGATAGGAGAGCAATAAAATTAAATTCTTTTTTTTTTACCATTGGTACAAATCCTTTATTGGAACTAAACACATTACATACGATGGCATTACAAAAATAGAAGTCAGCCCAGTCATACATAGTTCCTCAGCTGGTAGAAGCAGCTCAATGGCTGAGCCTAGTCAAGCCAACCTGTAGGCAACAGTTCACTCTGACTTTGAGATTTGATGCTTATTCTTTTGAATTTCTACAATTATTAAATCTGTGTCTGAGTGGTCTGCCTGTCTCCTCTGTTTTGAGGGTTGGGGTGGGGTGGGGGTGAGGCTTGTCCAAGGCAACTGATTTACTAGACAAACAGCAAATATTGTTGGAGGTAGATTGAAACGTCTCAGCCTTCTACAAAGGGAGACTCCCCAACAAGGAAAAAGACTTGCCTCCTCCCCCAACACTTCTTCTGGCTCCTCACTGCTCCTCACTGCTCAGCTACTGAGGCCAGGAGGCTTTTAGACTAGTTGCTGTGGGCCATCAGTCAGCACTGTCCAAGGAGAGATCTGGCTGCATTCTGGTCAACTGAAGATAGATCCATCTGGGCAGTTCTAGCCAACCTTACCGGAGGTAGATGTTACCCCTTCCCCACTGCGTACTTGTATGTCTGCCAGCAAATTCTGGCGTTGTTGCTCCGAAAAACACTATTGATAAGCCTGCACCAGAAACTGTGGCGAGGGATAGGCATCCACAATGTCACTGGCCATTTCCACGCTGAGTCGGTTCAGCTGCTGAATCTACCTCCTCCAGAACAGTGCAAGTCCCCTGCCGGCAGGGTCCACCTTCATCGCTCCAGCCCAGTCGCTCTTTGAAGGGTATTTCAGTCACCACCGTTGTGACTGAGCAGGTGAAGTCAGCCAGCTCTTTCCGGTTCTGGACAATCTGAGCCTGGCTTCTGTGTGTAGCTGCAGATCCACCAGTGCCTCTTCCATGTCTACCCTGGACGCCGTGGGGTCTCTGCTGGGCTCTTGTATCTGCTGTTGCTTCTCTTTGGCCTTTTTATTTGCCATTCCTGATTTCCTTCTCCTCAGAGGATTCTGAGCCCTGAAGCATTCCTCCTGGTCCACAGCCACAGCGACACTTCTTTCCCTCAGTCCTTGCTGCAGTGTCAGTTACGATACCCTGAAGTGTCTGTTTCTCTTCCTCAATGCTGCCCGGACTTTTCTGATTTAAGCTGGAGACCATGGACATAAAAGCCTCTACTAGGAGCAAGAGCAGGATCATCAGCTCTTCCATCCAGTCCTCTCCATCCTCTGCCAGCCCTGACCTCCTCCAAGTGATACTGCAAGGCACAGCCTGTGCTTCACTTACACAGCAGCACTCGGTGGACTGAAATGCTCGGGGGAGATGGCCCCTACCTCCAGCTGTAAAAGCACTGGATCCAGCACCACCACAATATGCTTCAAGCATTGCTCCGGCCTCTGCGCTTTCAGCCTGTTGACCTCTGCTGCCTTCTTTTTTCCTTCTTGTCGTCATGGGGTGTTTTCCTTCAGGCCTACTTGTCTCTGCTGCTGGGGTCCCTGACAGCCTCTTCTTTGGACCTTCTGACTGTGCTTGGTTCTCTTGTAAGGTAGGGGGATGTCAGGATTTGTTTTAGTTTCTGCCAAGTCCTTGCTATGGACAAAGCCTGGAGACTGGTTAGCAGGAAGTTGATGGCACAGACTGCCTGAGATGGAGTCCTGGTCATCTGCCACACTCCTCTCTGAGGTGCCACAGAGGGGATCGGGTTGTGTTTTCCAGTCCCATTATGCACCTTTATTATTTTGAAGATCCCAGACAGTTCTGAGTGGGGAGGTAGAGCACTCAGGGCTTCGTGGCTTGTGTGTCAAAGACTTACATGTAAACCTCTCAGCCAGGAGACCAAACACCTCTTCATCCTCACTTCCACTACTTAGCACTCTAACTGGCCCTGTTTGTGTGATGGTTTCAGCTGGGTCTGGGACAAGTGGCGGGTCTTTCAATGGTGGTGATGGAGGACAGGAAGTTTCAGAATCAGAGGTGACAACTACTACAACCTTCTCTGACTCTGCGGTCCATGGCACACACAGCTCATTTCACAGGCCCAGGTCGGCTCCATTCCACACCTGCTGCTGCTCTTGGTGGTTGTCCCATGTCCTGGCATCTCCAAAAAGCTGGGGTCGCCACTAAAACTGAGGTTGCTTCTGACCTCTTCTGATGCAAAGCCTCAGCTTCTCTTCCTGATCCCTGGAATCCTGGGGTCCTCACTGTAATCAAGGCTGCACTCTGACCAATGGCCTTTCCTGGCCTCTCATACTGCCAGGCCTCAGCTGCTCTCTGTGACCCCTTCATGCTTTCAGCACCAAAACCATACAGGAGACTCTTAGATGTGACCAAGTCCCACTTCTGGCTTGAGATGGAGGCTGCAACCTCCTCTAGACCACAGCTTCTGTGTGCTGACCCTGAAAAATTCTTCCCAGAAGATTTCACTACAGTGATGCTAGTCTCTTGTTACTTACAGCTGATTCTTCAGCCCCAGCTGACCAGAACCCATAGATTAAACAGTCCTGATGGTCTCTGCTTCCCCTTTAAGCTTCACAAGCCAGACCTCCATCGTCTACAGTGATTTCAGCATCGATTTCAGCATAACTGCTCTCAGTTGGAGTCCTCTTGACTGAAGATGGTTCCTGCTTCAGAAAGGCAAATGTGGGCAGCTTGTCAGACTCACTATCCGTGGAAAGCAGTGAGAGTGAGAGTGGCGACCTCGTGAGAGCCATGAATACAGGAGAGCAAATTAGTTACCTCCAGCCGCTCCCACCACCCTATTGAAAGTACCAAGACATTAAATTCTTGGGCTGGAGAGATGGCCTAGCGGTTAAGAGCGCCGACCGCTCTTACAGAGGACCCGGGTTCGATCCCCAGCACCCACATGGCGGCCAAGAACCGTCTGAAACTCCAATTCCAGGAGAACTCCA
Organism: Rhizomys pruinosus; assembly: GCA_009823505.1. Lineage (NCBI taxonomy): Eukaryota > Metazoa > Chordata > Mammalia > Rodentia > Spalacidae > Rhizomys > Rhizomys pruinosus. The sequence goes on along the minus strand of VZQC01008059.1, from coordinate 1,105,847 downwards.
GCTCCAGGGGAATCCGAGACCCTCTTCTGACCTCCGCGGCATTGCACGACACGGGTGCACAGACCTGCATGCAGACAGTACATTGATACACATACAGAAATAAATTTAAAAAAATTTAAAAAAAGAAAGTACCAAGACATTAAATTCTTAAAAAAATCATTAAATGAATTGTATTTAACCAATGAAAACCATTTAAACAAATGGTGAACTTTTAACTTCAATTCTTTGAGGAGAAGAATCATGTCTGACTATCATGTCATTTGTTTTTTGTTTTTCTTTTTCTGACATGAAAAAGGGCTGGGCTTGATCTATATTTTGAATTTACAGTATAATACAGAACATAAAAATTAAATGAATTTCTTTCTAATTAGTGTGATTCTTTGGAGGGCTTTAATATCTTTAACCTGACTATGTTTTAACAATTTAAAAATTAAGTAATTATTTTCTTTCTGACTTTTTATTATCAGAAAAGCCATAGGGTTTTTCATTCCTTCAATTAATCTCACCTCTAGCTTTATTTTATATTTCTAATTATTTTGTTCTCTAAGCTGTATTTTTAATCTTATTATTTTTTGTTCTATGTTTATGAGTGTATTGGCTGAAGGTATGTAAGTGCACCTGTGTCATGCAATGCCAGCAGAACTCAGAAAAGAACATCAGATTCCTCAGTACTGGAGCCACAGACAGTTGTTAGGCACCATGTGGGTGCTGGGATTTGAACCCCAGTAGCCTTCAAGAGCAGCCAGTGCTCTTAACCACTGAATTATCTCTCCAGTTCTAATGTATATTTTGAATAATGTTAAGTTCCATCGTGTATATTCCAATTTTAAATTACCTTTTATCTTTATATCTTTTTGAGACAGGTTTGCCCTGTAGCCTCAGCCGGCCTAGAACTTGCTACATGTACCAGGCTGGCCTTGATCTCAGAGATATTCCTGCCTCTCCCTCCAGAGTGCTGAGATTAAAGACTCAGGCCACCACACCAAGCTTAATTTCAAATTAAGTTTTGGCTCATCTAACATTTATACAATTTATTAAGTGAGTTCATAAATTATTGTAATGGCTGGGCATGGTGGCGCACACCTTTAATCCCTGCACTTGGGAGGCAGAGGCAGGTGGATCTCTTGTGAGTTCAAGGCCAGCCTGGTCTACAGAGTAAGTTCCAGTACAGATGGGGCTACAGGGAGACCCTGTCTCAAAAATACCAAAAAAATTATAATATATCTTATTCCCAAGATTTTTCAATGTTTTGCTTTTAACTTTGTGTTATTGTTAATAAATATGGCATTTTTGCTTATCTCCATATTTTTATATTATTATTATTATTAGGCATTTTTGAGACAGACAGTGTCTTCCTGTAGCCCCTGCAGGCCTGGAACTTGCTATGTAGACCACAGCCTGGCCTTGAACTCTCAGAGATCCACCTGCCTCTCCGCCTGGCACTAAAGATGGTTCTTAGCTGCCCTATGGGTGCTGGGAATTGAACCCAGGTCCTCTGCAAGAGCAGTCAGTGCTCTTAACTGCTGACCCATCTCTCCAGCCCCTCCATATTTTTATTTTAATACATAGTTTTGCATACCTACAGGTTACAGAAGGATATATATATATATATATATATATATATATATATAATCATCAAATAAACATATTTTGATGTCCCTTCTCTTAGCTATTTAGCTTATCTTCATGCTCTTCTCTTGTAGTTGTTTAAAAGTATAAGATACATGATTCATAATAAGCATTCTTCTTTGTAACATAATACTGACCATTTTTCTTCTATTTGCCATGACTTTACACTTTTTTCCTAGGAAAGAGCTTCGCTATTGTTGAGACTATCTAGCATTAACAAGACAGAGGCTCCAAAAAACATCACCAAATGCTAGGATGAAAGGAATGAGCTGCCACACTGTTTCTTGGTGCTTTTTAACAAATCTCTCCTCACATCTGCTTCTTCTTTACCCCAGGCCCCCACATTCTTGTAAAGACCATTGTACTTTGTCTTTCTGTGAGACCAGATTTCATGCTTTCCCCACATGAAGGAAATCAAATGCCATTTGCTTTTCTGTCTCTGCCTTGCTTGTTTCACTTATCAGCATGATTTTTATCTAGGTCCATTGTTGCAGTGAATGACAGGCTTTCATTGTTTTGAATTTCCATGTCATATTATGCTGTATATTTACAGCCATGATCACAGCATTTGGTCAAACAACAAATTGACTATAAGATGACATAGACTTGTAACATTATCAGGAATCTGAAAATTCATAGTGTCTGAAATGCTGAGGGTCCAAAACATTGTAGTACAACATGATCCCTTAGTGTGAGTGGCACTGCTGGTGTGGAGCAATACTATCATTCACGTGACAAGTGATTGATACAAGTAATATAAAGTACTTATTGGCAAGAGCATGCCAGGGTTTGTTTACCTAGTAATTGATAGTGATTTTATAGAGAAATTTAACTCATTAGCAATTTACATACCTATAACCTTCAGAGGTACAATACCAGCCAGTAACCCTCCTTTAATTACAAAGCCAATTAAATGAAATCAAAATGTTGAAGTGCTAGATCATATTTATTGTATCACTAGTTCTAGTTCTTAAATGAAAGAAAGACCATGAAGAATAGCATGATACTACTAATATTAATCTTCCCTCTAGAAAGTGTAAGCCATTCTATGAATTCCAGGGTTAGGTTCCATGAGATACCTGATCATATAATGTCTATATACCACAGAAGTGAAGGTTTTAAATATCAACATATATACAGTCTAAAACCACAATATATGAAGCAAGAAGTGTTTTTTTTTATGTGTATGGATGTACTGTCTGCATGTAGGTCTGTGCACCCATGTCCTGCAGTGCCCACGGAGGTCAGAAGAGGGTATTGGATTCCCGTGGAGCTGGAGTCAAAGACGGTTCTCAGCCACCATGTGGATGCTGGGGATCGAACCTGGAACTCTGCAAGAGCAGTTGCTGCTCTTAACCATTAGACCATCTCTTCAGCCCCACAAGAAGTGTTTTTAACATTTGTTTCCCTCAAGTTTTGGAACCAATAGTCACTTTATGGTCAAAATACTCTGTACATGCAATTATTAGTGAAGTAAAAATTGCATATCTCTAACATTCACGCATAGCTTGATATAATTCCCTCATTTAACTAATGCATATTATATCCCACTATTGTTCCATTACTTCAGTGCCATTACTACAAATAAATTCATGATCTATCACTGAGTACTTAGGTAAAGAAAGCAACTCTGCAAATCACCTAAGTGGTGATGTGAAAATAAAAATAAATACAAAGTGCTATTAAAACTCCATAAAATTTTCAAAGTGTGTCAGACTATTTAAGTTATATGAACATACCTTGTAAGTTGCCAATTAAAGATAAATATATATATATATATATATATGATTATAGTTATTTTTAACATATTGTCTACACACAAACACACACACACATATATATACATATAAAGAAGATGATTAATATATTGTCTGCTAAAATAATCACATTAATATCCTTCATAAGGGTTTTTGAGAACCCAAGATTATAGCTAGTATCATTTAAATATTATTATTTTGAATATAATAGTTCCCCTTTTCAGTATAACAGATTTGTGGGAATAGGAGTATCACTTCAGAAATTTCAATTCCTATGTGTCTATAAATGTGGCTTTATACACTGAAATCACATAGAGGGAAGAATCCAGGCATTGCACATTGTATCACATTAAAAATGAATTCTTGTCATCATTTTGCTTCCATTAAAAGTTTTCTGAATGCATTCTTGACCTCCTTGTTCCTCATGCTGTAGACCAAGGGGTTTAGCATGGGGATGACCATGGTGTAGAACACAGATGCGATTTTGTCAGTGTCCATGGAGTGACTGGAACTGGGCTGTAGGTACATGAATATGATTGTCCCATAGAAAATGGAGACAGCAATGAAATGGGAGGCACAGGTGGATATGGCCTTTCGATATCCAGCACTTGACTGCATCTTTAGGAGTGTGATGAAAATGAATATATAAGATATCCAGGTAACTGAGAGAGCAAAAGAGATATTGAAGCTCACTACATAAACAAGAATGAGCTCAGCAACATGTGTATCAGAACAAGAGAGAACCATGACTGCTGGAACATCACAGAAAAAGTGATGGACCACATTGAACTTACAGAAAGAGAGGCTGAATATGTCTCCAGTGTGGATGGAGGCATTCAGAAAACCACAGATGTAAGAACATATGGAAAGCCATGCACAAACACATGTTGTCATGGTGGTGCTATAGTGCAGGGGTTTACACACTGCTGCGTAGCGATCATAGGCCATAGAGGCCAGCAGGTAATTTTCCACTGTAGCAAAACCTGCAAAAAAGAACATCTGAGCAGCACAAGCACTGTAGGAAATGATCTTGTCTCCTACAAGAAGCCCAGCCATGACTGTGGGAGTGACAGCTGAAGAGTAGCAGAAATCCACCAGAGACAGGTTACCCAGGAAAAAGTACATGGGAGTGTGGAGCCGAGAGTCCAAGAGAATGAGCAGGATCATCCCCAGGTTCCCAACCAGAGTGATGGTGTAGATGAGGACGAAGGTGATAAAGAGGGGAACCTGCAGGCCTGGGTCATTGGTGAGTCCCAGCAGGATGAACTGTGTCACTTCTGTCCTGTTCTGCATCAATGGTATCTGTCAATCTCTAGATTCTATGTAGCAATGAGGAAAGAGGGATAAAACTGAAAGAATGTTAATAGAAATCGGAAACCATATAGTAAAATACTTTATTTTTCTAGCTGTAACATTAATTTAGAAATTGTGCAAAAGAAGCATGGATGTGAAAATCAGATATAGTGTATTATTTATTTATACTCAGGGCCATGAGTTAGGAGATTGTTAATGAATCTGTTACCTGATTTCAAATTTTAATATTTTGTAATCTCAGATGAAGTCAATTAGTAATAGTAAAAATAACTTATAATTACAGCCCTGCCAATTCACTGCTGCGCTTAGTAGAAGTTGACAACCTCAGTTTCCTGTTTTCCAATGTCTGCCCTAGACAGGGCCTTTAGATGTATGTTCCCTGCATCCTGTCAAGTGTATTAAAATTTGATGATTGATGCCTTCATGTAAAATATGAAGCACAGTAACTGAGTAAATTATTTATGTTAGTTTTTTATTTATTGGCAATCTTTGATTTTAATCTTTGACAAAATTTAACCTATGCTAAGTGGTACCTAAATCTGAGTCACAACTAAATTGAAATCAAACTGAACTTAACATCATGTACTGGTTACTGCTAACTTGAAATTCAGTTTAGGTTTTAGTAATAACTGTATGTCTGAATAATTAGATGATGGTGAAGACTTGATTACTCTAAGTTTCAGTGACATGAAATGTAACCAAATAAACACGCTGAAACCAGAAAAAAGATTATCTCAACTATAACAGTATCTTGTATGAATTAATGAGCTCTGAACTATTTTTTATTCTTTTATTTCATAACTTATGCTTACCCCAGCACACACACACAAACACACACACACACACACACACACACACACACACACATCCCCACACATGTCGACAATGTGAGTAAAGATATAAACTAATTAAAGTGAAGATGAACTTAATGTTGAGTTAGCATAGCATATCTCTATGGAGATATCACAGGATATCATGGGTAGTGGGAGTGATTTTAAGTTGTAGATGTAGGTACGAGAGAAAGTGGGTCTTGGATTACAACACACACATTGTAGCCTCACATCTCACTCACTACATAGGACACTTGGACTTCTTGACTTAACTCCCTGAACATATTTCCATCTGCAAAATGAATAATGCAATCAGCCCTAGCTTGAGCTATTATTGTGAGAATCTAACAAGATAATGCAGAAAAAGTGAAGGGTTGGTGTTGTATGCAGCCTAGATGGTGCAAACTTTGTGATATCATTGGGATGGGAGAGTGGTCTTCATGCTGGTCTAACTTGAAGCCAGCATGCAGAGCTTTCACTGTGGGTGAATGTCAAACAGGAAGCTTCTCTCAGCAGTTTACATTTCTTACCCTTCAGGACCAATATCAGGGTCTCTTCTCTTGAAGGTGTGCCTAGTTCCATGCTCCACACATTGATTGCTGCTATTGCAATTCCTTCTGAGTAATTTTTTCTCAAAATTTTTGCTTGAAATCTGTATTTACATCTTAACAAAATAGCCCATTTTCTTCAACTCATCCTTTCTTTTATGATTCTCATTTGATGGCAAAATCACATAGAAAGATAGAATAGCAACTTTGTCATTTGGGGTAAGATCTTTAGTTCTAGTTGTTATGATACATGCTTTATTTTGTGAAGCATTTAATTTGAAGATGCTGTCATACAGTTATTATATTTTAACTTTTTAATTGATTTTTTAAACTTTTTAAATTTGTTTAATCCAGCACAGTGAGTTTGTAATAATAATAATAAGATCAAATATGGAATAATGGATACATAAAGTAGTACTTTCTATGGTAGGGATGAAAAACTTTTGTGTTCTCTAAAATTTGGGAAAATGGAGAAAGAAAAATAAATGTGGATCAGTTTGTGATTTCCCATTAATCCTTTTTCATAGAAGAATCAATTTCTACTTATTTACACAGTAAATATGAGATTATGTCTCTTGCATAATTTATAAATTGTGACTATTTGAAGAAAAATAAGAAAATGTATAAAATTTCTTATAAAACCAGTTTTCATCTTCGAGGTCTTTTTTTCCTTTAATCATGGTAAAAGACTTACAGAAAATCTTCAGTTGAGAAGAAAACTGCCTGTGCTGACAGTGACTGCCATTCAGATGAATAGTTGCTTTCAGTGCATGGTGACATACAATGAATCCTTCTGAATCAGCATCATGTCCAGTCATGTAGGTGATTAGAAAGCTATTTATTATCTAGAGCTCAGGAGACACCTATGGAGAATAGATGATCTCAGGAGACTTTGCCCACAGGAATACCTGTATCTCTCCTCAATCTTAACTAGGAATAAGCAGCAAACACCGTGAGGGAATTAGGTGGTTATCATAATTGGGCACATATGTTTGTATTAATTGTCATGTATTTTTACATGTTCCAATTAATGCTCAGTTTCTAACCCATACAGGGCACACTTTTTAGTGTGTAATTCTAAGAACTTTGTTTATGGTGTCTCATGAAGTTTCTACATAATCACTTGAAACAATTTGTCTGATCTTATCTTTGATAACTTTTTCCACCCACTATCTGTGGCACTGATTGAACTTTTTGATCAATTTTGCCATTGCTAGAGTGTCAGTAACTACAGCTTAAAAATACATGGACTCTGGAAGTCCCAGCTTGGGCTCAAGAGAGGCGTACTGACTCAGGTGCCAGTAAGGCAAGGCGGATCTGCCTTGGCCCATGGGGGGCTCACCATTTGCTCTGAGAAGTCCCAGCTTGGGCTCCAGACAGGTGCTTGGACTCAGTGAAGTGCCGGTAAGGCAAGGCAGAATTGCATTGACCCTTGGGGGCTTACTGGTGTTTGTGCCAAAGTAGCCACACAATCCACCCCTATTCTCCTGTCAACCTGGTGAAGCTGTTGTGCAGAGGACCTAACAGGCACAGCATTAGGGATTAAAGTCTGTGCCAGAATCCAAAGAAAGAAATAAACAGACAAATCTACGTGCCAAAGACACAAAGAAAAAACAACATGGGAAAATCACATAAAAAATCCGCAACAAACTCTACCAACCCTACAGAAGATCCCTACGAGGAGATCTCCAAGACACAGATCTTAGAAGGACAACTCTAGACATATTCAGAAATTAGAGAACTAAGGGAAGAGAATGAAAAACTCAAGAAGGACCTACAAGGAGACAATGACAAACAGTGGAAAGAACTAAGGGGAGAAAGTGAAAAAACTCAAGAAGGACCTACAAGGAGAAAATGATAAATGTTGGAAAGAATTAAAGATAGAAAATGACAATCTCAGGAAAGAAGTGGAAACGCTGAAAAGATCCCAGGCTGAAATGAAAAATGAAAAAGACCAACGAACCAAGGAGCTACAAGACGAGAATGACAGGCTCCAGAGGGAAGTGGAAAATCTGAAGAAATCACAGGATGAAGTGAAAAAGGAAATGGGACATTCATCCAATCACCAAGAAAGGATGAGGAAAAGCCTCAGAAGCAGAATGGAAGAAGCAGAAAAAGAATATCAGACCTGCAGGATAATACAGAGCAACTAGAAAGCTCAAGTAAAGATTATCAAAATTAAAAAAAAAAAAAAAACACACAAGAGTGGCACAACCAGGAAATGTGGGACACTATGAAAAGACCAAACCTCTGCATCATAGGGATAGAGGAAAGAGAAGAATCCCAAGACAACACTATTGACCAGATCTTCAACAGGATAATAGAAAATTTCCCTAAAATGAAAAAAGACAATCCCATACAAATACAAGAAGCAAATAGAACACCAAATAGACAGGGCAAGAAAAGAAACTCCCCAGGCTGTATAATTGATAAAACACTAGATGCTCAAAACAAAGACAAAATACTGAAAGGCACAAGAGAAAGTCAACAAGTTACATATAAGGGGAAACCCATTGGAATCACGGCTGACTCCTTAGTCCAAACTATGAAAGCTAGAAGAACATGGACAAAGTATTCCCAGTGATAAATGACTTTAGATGCCAACCCAGACTACTATATCCAGCAAAAATGTCAGTTATTGTTGAAGGAGAAAAAAAACTTTCACAACACGAATAAGATGAAAGAATATATGCCTAAGAAACCAACACTTCAGAAAATCCTTGAAGCAATTCAAAGAACAGAGGAAAGAAGCAACTATCCATAAGCAATTAAAGAGAGAACTCAACAAAAGCATAACAGAGTAAATACAAACCTAGACCAAAATGCAAACAAAAATAAGGTGAAAGGAAGCAACACATGTTTCTCAATAATAACCTTAAATACTAATGCTCTAAGCTCCCAATCAAAAGACATAGACTAGGAAAATGGATCAGGAAACAGAATCCTTCTATATGCTGTCTTCAAGAAACCCATCTCACCCTCAAAGACAGAAACCACATTAGAGTGAAAGGATGGAAAAAATATTCCAAGAGAATGGTACCAAGAAACAAGCCAGAGTGGCTATTCTAGTATGAGACAAAATAGATCTCAAAGTAAAATTAATCAGAAGAGACAAAGAGGGCCATTGCATCCTTGTCAATGGAACAATTAACTATGAAGACTTCACAATCCTAAATGTCTATGCACCATACTCTGGTGCACCTAACTTTATAAACACTACTCTGAAGGATCTCAAGACACAGATTAATCCAAACACACTAATAGTGGGAGATTTCCACACCCCACTGAGCACCTTTGGATAGATCAACTGGACAAAAATTAAACAGACAGACATCAGAACTGAACAACACAATACACAAAATGGACCTCACAGACACCTACAGAATATTCCACCCAAACAACAGAGAATATACTTTCTACTCAGGGCCTCATGGAACATTCTCCAAAAATGACCACATACTCGGGCACAAAAGAATTCTCAATAGATACAAAAGGAATGAAATTATTCCATGCATTCTATCAGACCACAGTGCAATAAAGCTCAATATGAACAACAGAATAAACCCAACTAGCTACAAGAACATGTGGAGACTAAGTAACACCATCCTGAATGATGAATGGGTCAGGGAAGAAATAAAAAGTGAAATAAAAGTATTCATGGAACTGAATGAAAAAAAAAAAAAACACAACAAATCATGTGGGATACTTTAAAAGCAGTCTTGAGAGGGAAATTTATAGCCCTAAGTGCCCACATCAAAAAAAGAGAAAAAAAGCACACACAAAAAACAAACAAAAACAAACAAACACAAAAACAGAAAAGGAACAAATAAGCAATCTAACACTGCAGCTAAAAGCCCTTAAGAGACAACAACAAATGAACCCTAAATCCAAAAGACAGGAAGAAATCACAAAAATCAGAGCAGAAATCAATGAAATAGAAACAAAGGAAATAATGCATAGAATCTTTTGAAGAGATAAACAAAATAGAGAGACCTCTAGCCCAGTTCACCCCACAAAACAACAAAGAGGAACTCCAAATCAATAGTATTCATGATAAAAAGGGAAACATCGCAACAGACAAAGTAAAGATCCAGGCAATCATATGGGAATACTTAAAAACCTATTGTGGTGGTTCAAATGAGAGTGTTCCCCATAGGCTTTAAGTATTCAGATATTTTGTCCCCAGTTGGTGGCACTGTTCTGGAAGGTCTTAGAAGGTGTGGCCATCCTGGAGGGAGTACATCATTGGGGGCAGGCTTAGTGAGCTTAACAAGCCTTGAGGTCTCCAGTCTCTCTCTCTCTCTCTCTCTCTCTCTCTCTCTCTCTCTCTCTCTCTCTCTCCTTCTTGTACTGATTTTGAGATGTGAACCTCAGCTTTCTGCTCCATCCCTGGCCACTATGCCTCCTGCCACAATGGACTCTGATTCCCTGGAACCGTGAATCAGAAGCTCAAATAAACTCTTCCTTTTATAAGTCCCCTTGATCATGGTGGTTTTATCACAGCAACAAAATGTGCCTCATACACCTATACTCCACTAAATTTGATAACCTAAGAGAAATGGATAAATATTTGAAATCCTGGGAACCAGCAAAGCTTAATGAAGAAGATATTGACAGTTTAAACAGACCCATAATATTTGAGGAAATTGAGAATGTAATAGAAAAACCTCCCAACTAAAAAAAGCCCGGGCACAGATGGATTCACAGCAGAATTCTATAAAACATTTAAAGAGGTCCTACAACCATTACTACTCAATCTGTTCAGAAGGATACAAACACAGGGAATTCTCCCAAACTCCTTCTATGAAGCCAGCATCACCATAATACCAAAACCAGGCTAAGATAAAACCAAAAAAGAAAGCTATAGACCCATCTCATTAATGAACATAGATGCAAAAATTCTCAACAAAATACTTGCAAATCACAGACATACCCACATCAAAAATATCATCCAAAATGATCAAGTTGGATTCATACCAGAGAGGCAAGAATGGTTCAACATACATAAATCAATAAATATCATCAAACACATAAATGGACTGAAAGACAAAAACCATGTGATCATCTCAATTAATGCAGAGAAAGCCTTTGACAAGATCCAGCATCCCTTCATGTTTAAAGTCCCAGAGGATACAGGACTTAAATGAACATTCCTCAACATGATCAAAGCCATATATAGCAAACCCACTGCCAACATCATCCTAAATGGAGAAAAATTAGAAGCATTTCCCTTAAAGGTGGGAACCCTGCAAGGCTTCCCCTTATCACCACTCCTCTTTAACATAGTGCTTGAAATGCTTGCTAGGGCAATAAGACAAGAGAAGGAAATTAAAGGAGGACTAATCAGAAAAGAAGAAGTTAAGCTATCCCTTTTTGCAGATGATACGATAGTTTACCTAAGGGATGCCAAAAACCCCACCAGAAAGCTGCTAGAAACGATTAAGAGTTTTAGTAAAGTGTAAGGATACAAAATTAACCTGGAAAAATCAGTAGCCTTTCTTTACACTAACAACAAACAAGAGGAGAAGGAATATAAGAAGACCTTCCCACTGACAGCCTCTAAAATAATAAAATACCTGGGATCAAACCGAACCTAAGATACCAATGATCTCTACAACATAAATTTTAAACCTCTGAAAAAGGAGATTGAAAATGACATCAAAAAATGGAAAGATCTCCCATGCTCATGGATTGGAAAAATCAATATAGCAAAAATGTCCATTTTACCCAAATTGATATACAGATTCAATGCAATCCCAATCAATATCCCCATGAGCTTCTCCATAGACTTGGAAAAAAATCCTTAAATTCATGTGGAAAAACAAAAGACCCTGAATAGCTAAAGCAACCCTGAGTGAAAAATGCAATATAGGAGGGATTTCTCTACCAGACTTCAAGCTATATTATAGGGCCATACTCATAAAGACAGCCAGGTACTGGCACAAAAACAGACACATTGACCAGTGGAACAAAACTGAAGACCCAAACTTGAGCTCATACAATTCAGCCACCTCATATTTGACAAAGGGGCAAAAAATGGTCAATGGAGGAAGGATAGCATCTTCAGCAAATCGTGCTGGCAAAACTGGATCATCATTTTTAGAAGACCAAAATTAAGCCCCTACCTCTCACCCTGTACAAAAATCAACTCCAAGTGGATCAAAGATCTCAAGGCAAAATCTGAAAACCTGAAGGTGATAGAAGAAAAAGTTGGTAACAACCTACAAGACATAGGTGTAGGAAAAGACTTTCTAAGTCAGACAGCAGCTGCACAGGAAATAAGGTCAATTGTTGACAAAAGGGACATCATCAAACACAATCAACAATTAATTAATGTTAATTAATTGTTGTTAAGCTAACAAAACAATCAACAAAGTGAAGAGAAAACCCACAGAGTGGGAGGGAATCTTCACTAGTGATTCATCTGACAGATCATTAATGTAAAGAATATATAGACTACTCAAAAAACAAAGGAGAAAACAAATGACCTACTCAAAAGATGGAGTAAAGAGCCGAACGGAGACTTCACCAGTGAGGAAGAAATGATGGCTGAGAAACATCTTAAAAAGTGTTCAATATCATTAATAATTAAGGAAATGCAAATTAAAACCATTCTCAGATATCATCTCACTCTGATAGGACTGGCTAAGATCAAGAAAACAAAAGACACCAAATGTTAGAGAGGTTGTGGGGAAAGGGGAACACTCATCCACTGCTGGTGAGAATGTAAACTGGTACAATAATTATGGAAAGCATTGTGGAGAACCCTTAAAAGACTCAAAATGAGCCTACCACCTGACCCAGTCATACCACTCCTGGGTATATACCCACAAGACTCATCCTACCGCAAAGATACAATGACATCCATGTTTATTGCAGCTCTCTTCACAATAACAAAGAGCTGGAACCAACCCAAATGCCCCTAGACTGAGGAGTGGATGAAAAAAATGTACATCTACACAATGCAGTGCTACTCAGTGATAAGAAAGATGACATCATGAAAATTGCAAGTAAATGGATGGAACTCAAAGCCATTATGCTAAGTGAAGTAACACAGTCCCTGAAAAGCAAGAGGTGAATGGTCTCCCTCATATGTGGATGCTAACACCGAATCCCCAAATGAAAAGCTAGCTGAACAACATTATTGTTATATTTCTGGTTATCTGAAAGCAACTATGTTGTTACAATGTAAATCTCTTAACAGGCTCTAGAATCAATCCACCACTTACTTTCAGACTCTGCAATTACTGTATATGAATGGAAAATATATACATAATTTAGAGTAATATAAAATTAAAGGAGGAAAATGTGAATTCCTTAACATTAAAAAAAGACAAGAGAGAAAGAGGCAGGACATTTATGGCAGAATGCTTGCTCTGGGGTGGGGTGGGGTGGGGGAAGGGAAAGGTGAATATGTCTAACCTTAACTGAGATATGATGTCCGAAACACACAAAACATCAATAAAAGCATTATAAAAATTATCATAGTAGGAGTAGGTAATTAAAGAAGATAATTAAATGAATAATAAACCCTGGTAAAGTTCAATACTACAAATAATATGTGAAATATAAATTAGGATGATAACATATAGTTTCATATCCATGTGTCTAGTAAACCTTTAAAAGTTTTTTTTGAAAAAATGGACTTTGAATCTGTATATTTTTGCTTATTTGAAGTCATTGCATGCTCCTTCTATGTTATACTAGAATATTTGTATTGTTGAGGACCCCCTAGATAAAAGTGCCACTACTGCACCAATAGAAATTTTTAAGTGTCAGTCATTTTTATTATTGGACTTTACAGCTGGGTTGGGCCATGTATTGATTTTCTCCCTTAGCAGCTTGCATAGAATCCTTTAGGCCTGTGAGAGCTAGTCTTAAGGGAGAACTCTTCCAGATCAGCTCAAGCTCCACTGAAGAATGATGTCTGTATGTTTGTGGTATTGTTCAGACTCCTTCCCCATCCATGACCCCACAACCCTCTCCCACCAAACCTCATATGACATACATGTTAGCTCCCATGAGGTCTGTTCAGCAGATCTACAGATCCAAATGAAGACCCACTCACTTCCTCCCAGTAGGAATCAGTCTCCCACAGTTCCTAGGCTAGAGCCAGCCCAGCACCCATTTAATGCCATGATTTCCAGGAGACATGTTAATGTTTCTGGATTTATGTCATCCTTCAAGCTCTCAATGTCATATAAACTGAAAGTCATGTCACGTAAACAATCTGCTCTGGGCCCTTGTCTGTTTGAGTTGGCATGGGTCTTGTGCTCAATGCCACCATTGCCACAAGTCCACGTGTACAAGCTTCGGGTTGCCTGAAAGCCTCTGTTTTCCTATGTTCTGGCTTTTTCAATCTTTCCCCCCTCTCTTCCATAATGGCCTGCAGACTATTATTCTCTAAAACATAGCCAGTCATGGCCTTCTAAGTGCACAGTACTCTGTTTTATAAGGAAGCTTCACTGGTGGAAATCGAGGAATGTACCATTATTCTCTCCACTCCCTGTTCCAATATGTTCCATAAGCCTTAGGTGCAGAGGATCCACTGTAGATATGCCACCTAAGGGTGGGTGTCTCTCAGATATATATTAGGTGCAGAGGATCCACTATAGATATGCCGCCTAAGGGTGAGCATGTCTTAGATATATATTCTCTGAGTGTGACCATTTGTGGAACCCTGCAGTAGCCTATATCTGTTGCAAAAAGTTTTTAAATTTCTTACCATGTGATAAATATGAACCCTTATATTGACATGACTCATAAATTTTAACTTTTTAAATTATTTGAAATTTTCTCTCTCTCACACACATACACACACACACACACAAAAGAATGCACATAGTGAATCTTAATATGCACCCTTCTTCCAACTAACCCCTGAGACCTCCTAATGTATCAACTTCCAAATTCATCTCACCCTCCTTTATTTTTTTATAATTCACTGGATCCAACTATATATATATATATATATATATATATATATATGCAAATGTTTATGTAGTCATTCAGACACAGGTTACCGCCCTACAAATTTGAACTTCCCTATTGTAATTGCAATTCAATTTTGGCTCTTTCACTATTTTGCTTCTTACATTTTGATTAATAAGTGTTCATTTTTCTTTGAGTTAATCTCCAGAAGTTTATGTTTAATTTACCCATAATTTTAGATATCTGTGGGTACAAATAATCCAACTGAAGTATAGGAAAATTTGAAGATGTATCACATATTAAGAAATGAATGTATTTAGAAAAAGTTTAAGTCAGTATTGGTCAGTCAGAGGCTAATTAAAGTCAGAATGAGTTGTTATCATTTAGTGAGAAGGATTATTATAAAAATTTTAAGATAAAAGTAATGATAAGCATGTGGTGAATGGGGAATCATAGCATGCTAAAAGTAGGTGGTGTGTGTTAGCACTGTCATTTGAGAAAAACTAGAAAATTTCAGAAAAGTAATAATAATGTGAGTGACATAATTTGTTTAACATTATGACTGAAAAATTCCATATATGCAATATATATCCATATGGGAATATATGCATATACACACAAATATATTCACATTATCTTTAGCCATTTCTCTATTGGAAGACATCCAGATGGATTCAGTAACTACTTCCTGTGAATAGTATTTCACTAGACATCCACGTGCAAGTATCTCTGCAATACTAAGGGCCCTTCAGATAAATACCCAGGAATGGTGTAAACCCTGGGACATATGCAAATGGAGATGATCATATTAAGTCAACTAAGTCACTCTCAGAAATGCAAATTCATGGATCTGAATTTTGTAGCCACATTCATGTTATGTGGAGGTAGGAATGGAACTGAACTGTGTAAAAGGGGATACTGGAGTAGAAGCAAGGGGCGAGAAAGAGGAGGGCAGAGGTGCATGGGGCAACAGATTCAATGTAAATTATAAACAGGCGAATACGACCTTATAAAACATAGTACCATACAGAACAAATGTATGCCAATTAAAATATTAAAAAGTAAAAATAAAATTAAAATACAATATGATCCTATGATCCCACTACTGGATATAAACGCAAATGAATGAAATAAGAATATTGAATAAATACAATGTTTACGTGACATGACTTTCAGTTTATATGACATTGAGAGCTTGAAGGATGACATAAATCCAGAAACATTAACATGTCTCCTGGAAATCATGGCATTTAAATTTTCTCTCTATCACTTTCTTGCCCTGTGTAGTTGCCATGATGTCATAAACCTCCGCTTGAGTAGATTTATTTAATAGACAATGCATAATTTAATGGCCATTTCATAGCAAATACTTGTCAACTTCAGCTACTAGGTAGAAGTAAATAGTCCTATTACAACATGTATTATAATGCTTGAGGACACAGTGGTTACTTATATGTAGAAATGGAGCTAATGCAATGCAATAAATAAATAATAAATAAATAAATTATAAATAAATACATTATAAAATAAAACCCTAAAAAGATTTTATTAGTAAATACAAGACACTTTCAAAACCTCATTTAATACTGAATTTCGGATTGTAAATTCAGATTGTGAGTTGAACAAGAGATAAGAAAGGATGCTGAAAGGGGGAGAGAACAAGAAAAAGACTGAGAGACATTGACAGCTAAGGAAAACATTATAGGGCAAGGGTCAGGCTCTAGATATTATGTGAGCATTCAGAAGGATATTCCCAGAAAATTATTCATCCAGAGCGTACTGCAGGGGTTGTTTATCCAGCTGTTGCCTCGTTGGTAAGTAAAATTTTAATTTAAAATAATTAATTTAACTGATTATCAACACAGTTGGATATACCATTTGAAAATATAGTACAATCAAGTAACCTCACTTTATCTACCCAAAGGAATGAGATCAGCATGTTGCACAGATACACCATATTTATTGTATCACTACTACTAGCTCTTAACTGAGATTAAGACCATTCAGAATTACATAAAACTGATAACCATAACTTTCCCTCTAGACATTATAGTTCATTCTTTGATTTCCATTATAGATCTCTATGAAACGCCAGTTCATATAATTCTCAGG
The DNA here is from genome assembly GCA_009823505.1 of Rhizomys pruinosus. NCBI lineage: Eukaryota > Metazoa > Chordata > Mammalia > Rodentia > Spalacidae > Rhizomys > Rhizomys pruinosus. The sequence goes on along the minus strand of VZQC01008059.1, from coordinate 1,088,726 downwards.
GCTTAAAATTTTTAATGTAAACACATTGTACAGCTCAATAACACAATGTCTGAAGCAAGAAATTTTTTTGTTTTGTTTTGTTTTTTGTTTTCTTTTTTTAGTGTTTGCTCTTCTCAAGCTTTGAAACTAGTAATCACTTTATAGTAAGTGTGTTTGGAAGACATGTTCAGGATCGATACAAACTTTGTAGATCTATCATACAAGGCATAGCTTGAATCACTGTGATCCAATTTGCTATTTTAACCAAAGCTTATGAAATGCTATCATTCTTCTAGGAGCTGAGCGATCTATCTATTGTTACTACAACATGATGCGTGACACTGTATTGAGAGTAGGGATAGAAGAAGCAAGCAGTGAATAAGTACCATAATCAAAATTAAACATCATTTAAGCAGCATGAAAATAGAGTATCCATGTTATAATATAGAATAGAATGTGTTGGTGAAGGTTCTTCTTGTGAGTGGCCCACCCACTCACATCAAACACATGGATACGTAATTATAGCCATTTGTTGAAAAGAATCTCTAAATTTTGCTTATACAAAGAGGGTGCCTAATAACTATCCATTAAAACATTACACCAATATCCTTCATGTGGGTTTTTACCAAACAGATCAGAAGATATTATAGCCATTCTTATTCAGCTTAATCAGTGATCCAGAATATAATACTTCTATTTTCTATACAATAGACTTGCAGAAATAAGAAACAGAATATTGGAACTTATTATCATGTGGGAATTAAAATATAGCATTGATAATGAAAAAGATCCAAAAGGAATGAGTACATGCATTGTGCATCCTACAAAGGATAAAATCCTGTAGTTTATTTTGTCACCAACAAAACTTTTGTGAATGCATTCTTGACCTCTTTGTTTCTCAGGCTGTAGACCAGAGGGTTCAGCATAGGGATGACCATGGTGTAGAACACAGATGCAATTTTATCCGTGTCCATGGAGTGACTGGAACTGGGCTGTAGGTATATGAATATAATCGTCCCATAGAAAATGGAGACTGGGCTGGAGAGATAGCCTAGCGGTTAAGAGCACCGACGCTCTTGCAGAGGACCCGGGTTCGATCCCCAGCACCCACATGGCGGCTAAGAACCGTCTGTAACTCCAATTCCAGGAGAACTCCAGTTCCAGGGGAATCCGAGACCCTCTTCTGACCTCCGCGGCATTGCACGACACGGGTGCACAGACCTGCATGCAGACAATACATTCTACACATACCAAAAACAAAAAAAAAAAAAAAAAAAAAAAAAAAAAAAAAAGAAAAATGGAGACGCATAGTAAAGTGGGAAGCACAGGTGGATATGGCCTTCCGATGTCCAGCACTTGATTGCATCTTTAAGATGGTGATAAAAATGAATATATAAGATACCCAGATAACTAAGAGAGCAAAAAAGAATATTGAAGCTCACTACCGTAACAAGAACCAGCTCTGCAACATATCTATCAGAGCAAGAGAGAACCATGACTGCTGGAATATCACAGAAAAAATGGTGGACCACATTAGACTTACAGAAGGAGAGACTGAATGTGTCTCCAATGTGGATGGATGCATTGAGGAAGCCACAGACATAGGAACCTATGGTAAGACATGCACACACAATAGTAGTCATGGTAGTGACATAGTGCAGGGGTTTGCACACTGCTGCGTAGCGATCATAGGCCATGGAGGCAAGCAGGTAATTTTCCACTGTAGCAAAAGCTATGAAAAAGAACATCTGGGCAGCACAGTCATTGAAGGAAATGATCTTGTTTCCTACAAGAAGCCCAGCCATGACTGTGGGAGTGACAGCTGAAGAATAGCAGAAATCCACAGAGACAGGTTACCTAGGAAAAAGTACATGGGAGTGTGGAGCCGAGAGTCCAAGAGAATGAGCAGGATCATCCCCAGGTTCCCACCAGGAGTGATGGTGTAGATGAGGAGGAAGGTGATAAAGAGGGGAACCTGCAGGCTTGGGTCATTGGTGAGTCCCAGCAGGATGAATGTGTCACTTCTGTTCTGTTCTCCATACAGTGATGTCTGGTGGTCACCACTAGTTAACCTGTAGCATCCTAGTGGAGGAGGGAGAGAAGAACGCTGTGGGAAGGAAATTCAATTCAATTTGGAAAAATGTAATTAAAACCTTTTTCCACAGAACAATAATTTGTACTTTGACACTATCTAGAATATACTTCCCCTGAATCAACATTAGATATATTGATTACATAGAAGTTTACATGTGTTTGATTTTGAAGATTATTAGTGTTTTCCCTGTCAAAATTTAAAATTTAAAATTCTAAGGGGAGATATCATCTATTTAATAACTTCATAGAAATGACCTGTGTGGATGAATCTGCCAATAGGCTTCTCTGTGAATGATCATAGTCTGTGTTGCTCATTTCGCAAGGATGGCTGTAAACAGACACTTTATACTAGATGTACATTCCCTGCGTCCTCCCAGTGATATTATGAATTTGGTAATTATTGATCTCTTGAAGCACAAGAGTCTGAGTTTATTCATGTTATTCAAGTGCATGTTGCCAACCTCTGCTTTGAGTTCATGACAGAATTTCTCTTATGCTAAGTATTTTTAAGTCTCAGTGTCTAAACTGAATTAGATTTAATTTGAAAATAAATTAAATATAAATCTATGTCTGCCTTTTTTGGGAATTTAGTGTTGCTTGGGTTTCAGAGGGAGCCACATATGTAATTCAATGATGATGTGATCTTGTTTACTATTTATTTCCCTTTCCTTGGAGGTAAGACAAACACACATTCCAGAACTGCATCTGACATGAAATGAAGCAACTCTGCACTCTCTTTTAAGCCTTTCCCCAAGTTCATGCTTATCACTCCCACATCTACAAGTTTATCATGTAACTAGAAATATAACAAAGTAAATTATATTTAACTTTGATTGTTCAGACAACACTGGGCCAGAGAGTAGAGTCTAGAGCTTGAAACCTGAAGATTAGGATATAAAAGAAACCAGTAGTCCCAGGAATACTGGAAGGTTTTCTTCACCAGACTTCATGTAATGAACTAACCATGTGAAAGAAAACCCAAACCCAAGGGCAAACGAGAATGCTATGTAAATATCCACTGTCCTATAGGGGACTCTGCACTGTGTGACCCAATGATTTTTGCTTTTTTTTTTTTTTATTCAGCCCATAGTTCACTATACCTCTCTTATTTTTGGACATTCTTTCCTTTTCTTTTTATAATATCTCTATTTCTTTCGTTTTTTTTTTTCCTTCTTTCTTTTGGTCTTTTTGAGACGGGTCTCCCTGTAGCCCCAGCTCTCCTGGAACTACACTATGTAGACCAGGGCTGCTTTGAAGGCACAGAGATCAGTCTGCCTCTGCCTCTCAGTGCTGGATTAAAGGCGTGGACTACCACGCCCGCTCTATTTCTATTCTTAACCATATGTTCCTGGTACAGTTTTTACCTTGGGAGACAGAGCCTATAAGTGACACCCTCTCAACTATGGCCTGGCAGTAAGAAGGCTGTTACTTTGCATTCTTTTTATTCTCATTTTCAATTAATGGCAAAAGCCTCCACGTGCTTTCTCTGAAACCCCAGTCTTTTCCCCTCTTTCTCTGCATCCTCCTCCTCCTCCTCTCTCCCTGATACAGCCTGCATTCTAACCTTCATTGGTGAACCTGTGCGCATCTCGTTTAAAAATTCTTTCACTAGTGAGACAAACAACCTTTCAGGGAACACTGGATTTCTAGGACAAAAAGCACATTTCTACAAAAAGAGAATTCTCTGGGATAACTCAGGTGAGGAGAGCAAGTTCAACGTGTAGATGCCATTCCGAGGGAAGGTGGAGCATCGACTACAGCACACACAGAGCTTACATTGTATTTCTCATTCACTACTTAAGACTCCTTAATTCTCACTTCTCCTGAACATATTTCCATCTGCAAAATGGACCATGTAATCAGACCTAAGCTTCAATTATTATTGCAAAACTCAAATTGGATAACGTAAAAGACAATAAAATGCTGATTATTAAGCAAAGTTCAGTGAATAGCTTTCATGCAATTGTTTGGATGGGATGGGAGAGTGGTCTTTATGTTGGTTTGATTAGAAACTGACACACACTCATGTACGTGCAGATTGGTGTGACTACTGGGCCTTCCTTTCTGTGTTTTCTTTCCTTCTGCAACAATACCATCACCCTGAGTGTATCTATGCTCTGCAAGCTGTGCCTGCTTTCTTATAGAAGGCATCCATTTCTCTTGTAGTTCCCTGTGAGCCACTCTTTTTCAAATTCTTACATTGAAATCCATATTTTCATTTGAAAAAAGAGTCTGCTTTTCTTAAACTCATTATTTCCTTCTGATTATAATATCTGCAAAACCAGAAATGAACTTACCATTATGGAGCTGCCTTTTATTTTGCAAGTCTCTTATGATAGTGTGGTCTATTTTGTAAACTATTTTATCTGTGTTTGTTGTCTTATAACAGCATTTTAGCTTCCTTATTCGCTGCATTTTATTTTTAAATTGGGACATGCTGTATCACTTGTGCTTGTCCTTAAATCCTAGGCTAAGTACATCCTCCTGGCCTCAGCTCTTCCAAGAGCAGGAACGAAAATCTGATTTGTTTTTTGTTTGAAGTGAAGCCTTTGAAAGGAAATCAACCCCAAACTAAATAGGGTTCCTGTTGTTCATTCTCCCCAAATTATGAGCAATTTCAGGTTACCAACCTGCCATACAAGGCCACTTTTAGCAAATACTGTTTTTCACAATCAATAAGTGCTTTATATGTGAAAGTCTATGTAGATATTAATAGTATTATTATTGCATTATCACTGAAGAAACTGAGCACTTAAGATGTTATCAGATCCTCTAAAGTTATACACTGACTCTGAGAGAAAATTCAATCCATATTAAGCTTAATCAAAGATGTCTGTTTTTATCCTCATCATTAAAAATATGTAGATGTGGTAATAACTTCTGTGTGATTGTATGGAAATCTAAATGTAGATCGAAACATAATAATTCATAGAGAATTTTTCTGTAACTTCAAAAATGGTCAGTTTAGCCTAGATTTTTTTGGTTGTTTTTATGTTGCTTGTTTCATTTTGTTCGTAATGGTGGGAAAATAAACAAGAAAAAGACAAAATCACAAGCTAATCAGTGTCTTGGTTGTGTAGGTTCATACACATAATATATAAGAAATATAATACCTCAACTCCTTAACATGGAACTGTTTACATTTAACAAAAAAACTCATTCATTTTAAAACAAACAAGTATTTCATTCATCCCTTTCTCTTTTAATACAATACGCAGCAAGTGTAAATGGATGTTTATCAACTACATTTTTCATTACAGATGTGAAGTGTTTATGTATTGTAAAAGCTTACCATTTTCTTCTGAAGAACTCAGTCCAGTAGAGTGAATCTGATATAATAAAATAAGCCACATGATGCTTTGCAGGTGCACTTAGAGGAGTAATTTTCGGGTAGCGATTAAATACTCAGCGCTCTCTAAGGCGTGGGAACTGGAGCGAAGGACAATAACATGAATCAACTGCCTGCCAAGTCTCCCACTAATTCTTTCTGTTTCATTGAAAAGTTACTAACTTCCTCCTCATTTATAAAATAAATATGACAGGATTGCATCATTCACATGCTTTACAGACTGTACAAAGTAAAAGGATCCATAAGACACTTTGTCAATTAGAAGTCTGTTATTATAATTTTTATCTTTGAATATTTTTCCTTAACCACAGTTAAAGACTCATAAAATCTTCAGTCAAGAGGTCTCTGCATGCTAACAGTGATCATCATTCAGATGAATGTATGTTCAAAAGAGCATGGCGCACAATGAGGCCTTCAGAAACAAGAAGATACTGAGTCATATTGGTATTTAGGAGGCTGTTGCCTGAAAATGATGGAAGAACTATATAGACTTGGACTCATCTGGAGGCTTCTGCCATGGGAAAACCCACAGTTCTCATGCTGAATACCTAGGGAAGAAGTGATTAATCCCCTGTGGGCATCCAAGTGCACAGGGCAGCACTAATTGGACTCAGGGCATGATAATAACAATAAAAACAGAGTACCTGAAGTTGGGAGGGAAATAGGTGGCACTAGAGGGAGTTTGAAAAGAGATAGTGGTAGATGGTATGAATAAAAAATGTCTAAAATGTGAGTCATTTTCACGGAATTTAAAAAGTTACTTGGAAAATAGAAGTCACATTTCAAAGTTTTAAATGTTTGTATAATTAATAGACAAATAACACTATGCATACAGATAACATTAAATATTGAACAAACAAATAAATAAAAGAAAAAAAAACATATTTTAGTGTATAGTCTAAGAACATTGTGCAGTGTTTCTCATTGTGCTCTATAAAACTAACTACCCGGGGCTGGAGAGATGGCCTAGAAAAGGTTTAAGAGCGCCGATCCGCTCTACCAGAGGACCCGGGGTTCGCTCCCCAGCACCCACATTGCGCCGAGAGAACCGTCTGAAACTCCAATTCCAGGAGACTCCAGTTCCATGGCATCCGAGGACTGTCTCTATCTCCGCCGGCCCAATGCACTACAGTGTGCACAAACCTTGATCAGACAGCCACATTCATAAACATCCCGAAATAAATAAAATAAAAAAAAAAAAATTTAAATAACTAAACCAATTATTTCATTTATTTCTTTTTTTCAGATAGTTTTTCCCTTTATTCTTGTGTNACACAAGAATAAAGGGAAAAACTATCTGAAAAAAAGAAATAAATGAAATAATTGGTTTAGTTATTTAAATTTTTTTTTTTTTATTTTATTTATTTCGGGATGTTTATGAATGTGGCTGTCTGATCAAGGTTTGTGCACACTGTAGTGCATTGGGCCGGCGGAGATAGAGACAGTCCTCGGATGCCATGGAACTGGAGTCTCCTGGAATTGGAGTTTCAGACGGTTCTCTCGGCGCAATGTGGGTGCTGGGGAGCGAACCCCGGGTCCTCTGGTAGAGCGGATCGGCGCTCTTAAACCTTTTCTAGGCCATCTCTCCAGCCCCGGGTAGTTAGTTTTATAGAGCACAATGAGAAACACTGCACAATGTTCTTAGACTATACACTAAAATATGTTTTTTTTTCTTTTATTTATTTGTTTGTTCAATATTTAATGTTATCTGTATGCATAGTGTTATTTGTCTATTAATTATACAAACATTTAAAACTTTGAAATGTGACTTCTATTTTCCAAGTAACTTTTTAAATTCCGTGAAAATGACTCACATTTTAGACATTTTTTATTCATACCATCTACCACTATCTCTTTTCAAACTCCCTCTAGTGCCACCTATTTCCCTCCCAACTTCAGGTACTCTGTTTTTATTGTTATTATCATGCCCTGAGTCCAATTAGTGCTGCCCTGTGCACTTGGATGCCCACAGGGGATTAATCACTTCTTCCCTAGGTATTCAGCATGAGAACTGTGGGTTTTCCCATGGCAGAAGCCTCCAGATGAGTCCAAGTCTATATAGTTCTTCCATCATTTTCAGGCAACAGCCTCCTAAATACCAATATGACTCAGTATCTTCTTGTTTCTGAAGGCCTCATTGTGCGCCATGCTCTTTTGAACATACATTCATCTGAATGATGATCACTGTTAGCATGCAGAGACCTCTTGACTGAAGATTTTATGAGTCTTTAACTGTGGTTAAGGAAAAATATTCAAAGATAAAAATTATAATAACAGACTTCTAATTGACAAAGTGTCTTATGGATCCTTTTACTTTGTACAGTCTGTAAAGCATGTGAATGATGCAATCCTGTCATATTTATTTTATAAATGAGGAGGAAGTTAGTAACTTTTCAATGAAACAGAAAGAATTAGTGGGAGACTTGGCAGGCAGTTGATTCATGTTATTGTCCTTCGCTCCAGTTCCCACGCCTTAGAGAGCGCTGAGTATTTAATCGCTACCCGAAAATTACTCCTCTAAGTGCACCTGCAAAGCATCATGTGGCTTATTTTATTATATCAGATTCACTCTACTGGACTGAGTTCTTCAGAAGAAAATGGTAAGCTTTTACAATACATAAACACTTCACATCTGTAATGAAAAATGTAGTTGATAAACATCCATTTACACTTGCTGCGTATTGTATTAAAAGAGAAAGGGATGAAATGAAATACTTTTGTTTTAAAAATGAATGAGTTTTTTTTGTTAAATGTAAACAGTTCCATGTTAAGGAGTTGAGGTAGATATTTCTCTTAATATATTATGTGTATGAACCACAACCAAGACACTGATTAGCTTGTGATTTTGTCTTTTTCTTGTTTATTTTCCCACCATTACGAAGAAAATGAAACCAAGCAAATAAAACACAAACCATAAAAATCTAGGCTAAACTGACCATTTTTGAAGTTACAGAAAAATTCTCTATGAATTATTATGTTTCGATCTACATTTAGATTTCCATACAATCACACAGAAGTTATTACCACATCTACATATTTTTAATGATGAGGATAAAAACAGACATCTTTGATTAAGCTTAATATGGATTGAATTTTCTCTCAGAGTCAGTGTATAACTTTAGAGGATCTGATAACATCTTAAGTGCTCAGTTTCTTCAGTGATAATGCAATAATAATACTATTAATATCTACATAGACTTTCACATATAAAGCACTTATTGATTGTGAAAAACAGTATTTGCTAAAAGTGGCCTTGTATGGCAGGTTGGTAACCTGAAATTGCTCATAATTTGGGGAGAATGAACAACAGGAACCCTATTTAGTTTGGGGTTGATTTCCTTTCAAAGGCTTCACTTCAAACAAAAAACAAATCAGATTTTCGTTCCTGCTCTTGGAAGAGCTGAGGCCAGGAGGATGTGACTTAGCCTAGGATTTAAGGACAAGCACAAGTGATACAGCATGTCCCAATTTAAAAATAAAATGCAGCGAATAAGGAAGCTAAAATGCTGTTATAAGACAACAAACACAGATAAAATAGTTTACAAAATAGACCACACTATCATAAGAGACTTGCAAAATAAAAGGCAGCTCCATAATGGTAAGTTCATTTCTGGTTTTGCAGATATTATAATCATGAAGGAAATAATGAGTTTAAGAAAAGCAGACTCTTTTTTCAAATGAAAATATGGATTTCAATGTAAGAATTTGAAAAAGAGTGGCTCACAGGGAACTACAAGAGAAATGGATGCCTTCTATAAGAAAGCAGGCACAGCTTGCAGAGCATTAGATACACTCAGGGTGCTGGTATTGTTGCAGAAGGAAAGAAAACACAGAAAGGAAGGCCCAGTAGTCACACCAATCTGCACGTACATGAGTGTGTGTCAGTTTCTAATCAAACCAACATAAAGACCACTCTCCCATCCCATCCAAACAATTGCATGAAAGCTATTCACTGAACTTTGCTTAATAATCAGCATTTTATTGTCTTTTACGTTATCCAATTTGAGTTTTGCAATAATAATTGAAGCTTAGGTCTGATTACATGGTCCATTTTGCAGATGGAAATATGTTCAGGAGAAGTGAGAATTAAGGAGTCTTAAGTAGTGAATGAGAAATACAATGTAAGCTCTGTGTGTGCTGTAGTCGATGCTCCACCTTCCCTCGGAATGGCATCTACACGTTGAACTTGCTCTCCTCACCTGAGTTATCCCAGAGAATTCTCTTTTTGTAGAAATGTGCTTTTTGTCCTAGAAATCCAGTGTTCCCTGAAAGGTTGTTTGTCTCACTAGTGAAAGAATTTTTAAACGAGATGCGCACAGGTTCACCAATGAAGGTTAGAATGCAGGCTGTATCAGGGAGAGAGGAGGAGGAGGAGGATGCAGAGAAAGAGGGGAAAAGACTGGGGTTTCAGAGAAAGCACGTGGAGCTTTTGCCATTAATTGAAAATGAGAATAAAAAGAATGCAAAGTAACAGCCTTCTTACTGCCAGGCCATAGTTGAGAGGGTGTCACTTATAGGCTCTGTCTCCCAAGGTAAAAACTGTACCAGGAACATATGGTTAAGAATAGAAATAGAGCGGGCGTGGTAGTCCACGCCTTTAATCCTAGCACTGAGAGGCAGAGGCAGACTGATCTCTGTGCCTTCAAAGCAGCCCTGGTCTACATAGTGTAGTTCCAGGAGAGCTGGGGCTACAGGGAGACCCGTCTCAAAAAGACCAAAAGAAAGAAGGAAAAAAAAAAAGAAAGAAATAGAGATATTATAAAAAGAAAAGGAAAGAATGTCCAAAAATAAGAGAGGTATAGTGAACTATGGGCTGAATAAAAAAAAAAAAAAGCAAAAATCATTGGGTCACACAGTGCAGAGTCCCCTATAGGACAGTGGATATTTACATAGCATTCTCGTTTGCCCTTGGGTTTGGGTTTTCTTTCACATGGTTAGTTCATTACATGAAGTCTGGTGAAGAAAACCTTCCAGTATTCCTGGGACTACTGGTTTCTTTTATATCCTAATCTTCAGGTTTCAAGCTCTAGACTCTACTCTCTGGCCCAGTGTTGTCTGAACAATCAAAGTTAAATATAATTTACTTTGTTATATTTCTAGTTACATGATAAACTTGTAGATGTGGGAGTGATAAGCATGAACTTGGGGAAAGGCTTAAAAGAGAGTGCAGAGTTGCTTCATTTCATGTCAGATGCAGTTCTGGAATGTGTGTTTGTCTTACCTCCAAGGAAAGGGAAATAAATAGTAAACAAGATCACATCATCATTGAATTACATATGTGGCTCCCTCTGAAACCCAAGCAACACTAAATTCCCAAAAAAGGCAGACATAGATTTATATTTAATTTATTTTCAAATTAAATCTAATTCAGTTTAGACACTGAGACTTAAAAATACTTAGCATAAGAGAAATTCTGTCATGAACTCAAAGCAGAGGTTGGCAACATGCACTTGAATAACATGAATAAACTCAGACTCTTGTGCTTCAAGAGATCAATAATTACCAAATTCATAATATCACTGGGAGGACGCAGGGAATGTACATCTAGTATAAAGTGTCTGTTTACAGCCATCCTTGCGAAATGAGCAACACAGACTATGATCATTCACAGAGAAGCCTATTGGCAGATTCATCCACACAGGTCATTTCTATGAAGTTATTAAATAGATGATATCTCCCCTTAGAATTTTAAATTTTAAATTTTGACAGGGAAAACACTAATAATCTTCAAAATCAAACACATGTAAACTTCTATGTAATCAATATATCTAATGTTGATTCAGGGGAAGTATATTCTAGATAGTGTCAAAGTACAAATTATTGTTCTGTGGAAAAAGGTTTTAATTACATTTTTCCAAATTGAATTGAATTTCCTTCCCACAGCGTTCTTCTCACCCTCCTCCACTAGGATGCTACAGGTTAACTAGTGGTGACCACCAGACATCACTGATGGAGAACAGAACAGAAGTGACACATTCATCCTGCTGGGACTCACCAATGACCCAAGCCTGCAGGTTCCCCTCTTTATCACCTTCCTCCTCATCTACACCATCACTCCTGGTGGGAACCTGGGGATGATCCTGCTCATTCTCTTGGACTCTCGGCTCCACACTCCCATGTACTTTTTCCTAGGTAACCTGTCTCTAGTGGATTTCTGCTATTCTTCAGCTGTCACTCCCACAGTCATGGCTGGGCTTCTTGTAGGAAACAAGATCATTTCCTTCAATGACTGTGCTGCCCAGATGTTCTTTTTCATAGCTTTTGCTACAGTGGAAAATTACCTGCTTGCCTCCATGGCCTATGATCGCTACGCAGCAGTGTGCAAACCCCTGCACTATGTCACTACCATGACTACTATTGTGTGTGCATGTCTTACCATAGGTTCCTATGTCTGTGGCTTCCTCAATGCATCCATCCACATTGGAGACACATTCAGTCTCTCCTTCTGTAAGTCTAATGTGGTCCACCATTTTTTCTGTGATATTCCAGCAGTCATGGTTCTCTCTTGCTCTGATAGATATGTTGCAGAGCTGGTTCTTGTTACGGTAGTGAGCTTCAATATTCTTTTTTGCTCTCTTAGTTATCTGGGTATCTTATATATTCATTTTTATCACCATCTTAAAGATGCAATCAAGTGCTGGACATCGGAAGGCCATATCCACCTGTGCTTCCCACTTTACTATGCGTCTCCATTTTTCTTTTTTTTTTTTTTTTTTTTTTTTTTTTTTTTTTGTTTTTGGTATGTGTAGAATGTATTGTCTGCATGCAGGTCTGTGCACCAAAAAAAAAAAAAAAAAAAAAAAAAAAAAAAAAAAAAGAAAATGGAGACTGCAGTAAAGTGGGAAGCACAGGTGGATATGGCCTTCCGATGTCCAGCACTTGATTGCATCTTTAAGATGGTGATAAAAATGAATATATAAGATACCCAGATAACTAAGAGAGCAAAAAAGATATTGAAGCTCACTACGTAAACAAGAACCAGCTCTGCAACATATCTATCAGAGCAAGAGAGAACCATGACTGCTGGAATATCACAGAAAAAATGGTGGACCACATTAGACTTACAGAAGGAGAGACTGAATGTGTCTCCAATGTGGATGGATGCATTGAGGAAGCCACAGACATAGGAACCTATGGTAAGACATGCACACACAATAGTAGTCATGGTAGTGACATAGTGCAGGGGTTTGCACACTGCTGCGTAGCGATCATAGGCCATGGAGGCAAGCAGGTAATTTTCCACTGTAGCAAAAGCTATGAAAAAGAACATCTGGGCAGCACAGTCATTGAAGGAAATGATCTTGTTTCCTACAAGAAGCCCAGCCATGACTGTGGGAGTGACAGCTGAAGAGTAGCAGAAATCCACGAGAGACAGGTTACCTAGGAAAAAGTACATGGGAGTGTGGAGCCGAGAGTCCAAGAGAATGAGCAGGATCATCCCCAGGTTCCCAACCAGGGTGATGGTGTAGATGAGGAGGAAGGTGATAAAGAGGGGAACCTGCAGGCCTGGGTCATTGGTGAGTCCCAGCAGGATGAAATGTGTCACTTCTGTTCTGTTCTCCATCAGTGATGTCTGGTGGTCACCACTAGTTAACCTGTAGCATCCTAGGTGGAGGAGGGGAGAAGAACGCTGTGGGAAGGAAATTCAATTCAATTTGGAAAAATGTAATTAAAACCTTTTTCCACAGAACAATAATTTGTACTTTGACACTATCTAGAATATACTTCCCCTGAATCAACATTAGATATATTGATTACATAGAAGTTTACATGTGTTTGATTTTGAAGATTATTAGTGTTTTCCCTGTCAAAATTTAAAATTTAAAATTCCTAAGGGGAGATATCATCTATTTAATAACTTCATAGAAATGACCTGTGTGGATGAATCTGCCAATAGGCTTCTCTGTGAATGATCATAGTCTGTGTTGCTCATTTCGCAAGGATGGCTGTAAACAGACACTTTATACTAGATGTACATTCCCTGCGTCCTCCCAGTGATATTATGAATTTGGTAATTATTGATCTCTTGAAGCACAAGAGTCTGAGTTTATTCATGTTATTCAAGTGCATGTTGCCAACCTCTGCTTTGAGTTCATGACAGAATTTCTCTTATGCTAAGTATTTTTAAGTCTCAGTGTCTAAACTGAATTAGATTTAATTTGAAAATAAATTAAAATATAAATCTATGTCTGCCTTTTTTGGGAATTTAGTGTTGCTTGGGTTTCAGAGGGAGCCACATATGTAATTCAATGATGATGTGATCTTGTTTACTATTTATTTCCCTTTCCTTGGAGGTAAGACAAACACACATTCCAGAACTGCATCTGACATGAAATGAAGCAACTCTGCACTCTCTTTTAAGCCTTTCCCCAAGTTCATGCTTATCACTCCCACATCTACAAGTTTATCATGTAACTAGAAATATAACAAAGTAAATTATATTTAACTTTGATTGTTCAGACAACACTGGGCCAGAGAGTAGAGTCTAGAGCTTGAAACCTGAAGATTAGGATATAAAAGAAACCAGTAGTCCCAGGAATACTGGAAGGTTTTCTTCACCAGACTTCATGTAATGAACTAACCATGTGAAAGAAAACCCAAACCCAAGGGCAAACGAGAATGCTATGTAAATATCCACTGTCCTATAGGGGACTCTGCACTGTGTGACCCAATGATTTTGCTTTTTTTTTTTTTTTATCAGCCCATAGTTCACTATACCTCTCTTATTTTTGGACATTCTTTCCTTTTCTTGATAAACTATCTCTATTTCTTTCTTTTTCTTTTTTCCTTTCTTGGTCTTTTTGAGACAGGGTCTCCCTGTAGCCCCAGCTCTCCTGGAACTCACTATGTAGACCAGGCTGGCTTTGAAGGCACAGAGATCAGTCTGCCTCTGCCTCTCAAGTGCTGGGATTAAAGGCGTGGACTACCACGCCCGCTCTATTTCTATTCTTAACCATATGTTCCTGGTACAGTTTTTACCTTGGGAGACAGAGCCTATAAGTGACACCCTCTCAACTATGGCCTGGCAGTAAGAAGGCTGTTACTTTGCATTCTTTTTATCTCATTTTCAATTAATGGCAAAAGCCTCCACGTGCTTTCTCTGAAACCCCAGTCTTTTCCCCTCTTTCTCTGCATCCTCCTCCTCCTCCTCTCTCCCTGATACAGCTGCATTCTAACCTTCATTGGTGAACCTGTGCGCTCTCTTTAAAAATTCTTTCACTAGTGAGACAAACAACCTTTCAGGGAACACTGGATTTCTAGGACAAAAAGCACATTTCTACAAAAAGAGAATTCTCTGGGATAACTCAGGTGAGGAGAGCAAGTTCAACGTGTAGATGCCATTCCGAGGGAAGGTGGAGCATCGACTACAGCACACACAGAGCTTACATTGTATTTCTCATTCACTACTTAAGACTCCTTAATTCTCACTTCTCCTGAACATATTTCCATCTGCAAAATGGACCATGTAATCAGACCTAAGCTTCAATTATTATTGCAAAACTCAAATTGGATAACGTAAAAGACAATAAAATGCTGATTATTAAGCAAAGTTCAGTGAATAGCTTTCATGCAATTGTTTGGATGGGATGGGAGAGTGGTCTTTATGTTGGTTTGATTAGAAACTGACACACACTCATGTACGTGCAGATTGGTGTGACTACTGGGCCTTCCTTTCTGTGTTTTCTTTCCTTCTGCAACAATACCACACCCTGAGTGTATCTATGCTCTGCAAGCTGTGCCTGCTTTCTTATAGAAGGCATCCATTTCTCTTGTAGTTCCCTGTGAGCCACTCTTTTTCAAATTCTTACATTGAAATCCATATTTTCATTTGAAAAAAGAGTCTGCTTTTCTTAAACTCATTATTTCCTTCATGATTATAATATCTTGCAAAACCAAAATGAAACTTACCATTTATGGAGCTGCCTTTTATTTTGCAAGTCTCTTATGATAGTGTGGTCTATTTTGTAAACTATTTTATCTGTGTTTGTTGTCTTATAACAGCATTTTAGCTTCCTTATTCGCTGCATTTTATTTTTAAATTGGGACATGCTGTATCACTTGTGCTTGTCCTTAAATCCTAGGCTAAGTACATCCTCCTGCCTCAGCTCTTCCAAGAGCAGGAACAAAAATCTGATTTGTTTTTTGTTTGAAGTGAAGCCTTTGAAAGGAAATCAACCCCAAACTAAATAGGGTTCCTGTTGTTCATTCTCCCCAAATTATGGCAATTTCAGGTTACCAACCTGCCATACAAGGCCACTTTTAGCAAATACTGTTTTTCACAATCAATAAGTGCTTTATATGTGAAAGTCTATGTAGATATTAATAGTATTATTATTGCATTATCACTGAAGAAACTGAGCACTTAAGATGTTATCAGATCCTCTAAAGTTATACACTGACTCTGAGAGAAAATTCAATCCATATTAAGCTTAATCAAAGATGTCTGTTTTTATCCTCATCATTAAAAATATGTAGATGTGGTAATAACTTCTGTGTGATTGTATGGAAATCTAAATGTAGATCGAAACATAATAATTCATAGAGAATTTTTCTGTAACTTCAAAAATGGTCAGTTTAGCCTAGATTTTTTGGTTTGGTTTTATTTGCTTGTTTCATTTTCTGTAATGGTGGGAAAATAAACAAGAAAAAGACAAAATCACAAGCTAATCAGTGTCTTGGTTTTGGTTCATACACATAATATATTAAGAGAATATTTCAACTCCTTAACATGGAACTGTTTACATTTAAACAAAAAAAACTCATTTCCATTTTTAAAACAAAAAGTATTTCATTCATCCCTTTCTCTTTTAATACAATACGCAGCAAGTGTAAATGGATGTTTATCAACTACATTTTTCATTACAGATGTGAAGTGTTTATGTATTGTAAAAGCTTACCATTTTCTTCTGAAGAACTCAGTCCAGTAGAGTGAATCTGATATAATAAAATAAGCCACATGATGCTTTGCAGGTGCACTTAGAGGAGTAATTTTCGGGTAGCGATTAAATACTCAGCGCTCTCTAAGGCGTGGGAACTGGAGCGAAGGACAATAACATGAATCAACTGCCTGCCAAGTCTCCCACTAATTCTTTCTGTTTCATTGAAAAGTTACTAACTTCCTCCTCATTTATAAAATAAATATGACAGGATTGCATCATTCACATGCTTTACAGACTGTACAAAGTAAAAGGATCCATAAGACACTTTGTCAATTAGAAGTCTGTTATTATAATTTTTATCTTTGAATATTTTTCCTTAACCACAGTTAAAGACTCATAAAATCTTCAGTCAAGAGGTCTCTGCATGCTAACAGTGATCATCATTCAGATGAATGTATGTTCAAAAGAGCATGGCGCACAATGAGGCCTTCAGAAACAAGAAGATACTGAGTCATATTGGTATTTAGGAGGCTGTTGCCTGAAAATGATGGAAGAACTATATAGACTTGGACTCATCTGGAGGCTTCTGCCATGGGAAAACCCACAGTTCTCATGCTGAATACCTAGGGAAGAAGTGATTAATCCCCTGTGGGCATCCAAGTGCACAAGGGCAGCACTAATTGGACTCAGGGCATGATAATAACAATAAAAAAAGAGTACCTGAAGTTGGGAGGGAAATAGGTGGCACTAGAGGGAGTTTGAAAAGAGATAGTGGTAGATGGTATGAATAAAAAACTGTATAAATATGTGAGATTTTCAAGGAATTTAAAACGTTATTGAAAAAGAAGGGAGGAGTTGTTTTAATTGTATACATGGGTTCATATTACTTTTTACATATCTTTTAAATGCTTAAATTAGTGAATTACTTATATACAATAGAAAACATATTTTAGTGTATAGTCTAAGAACATTGTGCAGTGTTTCTCATTGTGCTCTATAAAAATAACTAAACCGGGGCTGGAGAGATGGCCTAGCGGTTAAGAGCGCCGACCGCTCTTACAGAGGACCCGGGTTCGATCCCCAGCACCCACATGGCGGCCGAGAACCGTCTGAAACTCCAATTCCAGGAGAACTCCAGTTCCAGGGGAATCCGAGACTGTCTTCTGATCTCCGCGGCATTGCACGACACGGGTGCACAAACCTGCATGCAGACAGTACATTCATACACATACCGAAATAAATAAAATAAAAAAAAAAATTTAAAAATAACTAAACCAATTATTTTAATTTATTTCTTTTTTTCAGAATAGTTTTCCCTTTTATTCTTGTGTGTGTGTGTGTGTGTGTGTGTGTGTGTGTGTGTGTATGGCACATGTGTGCATGTGCTCATGGAGCCTAAAAGATGTTATTAGATTCCTTGTAGCTGAAGTTACAGGCAGTTGTGTGTCACATGATCATGGATGCTGGGATGTGAACTTGTGTCCTCTGGAAGAGCAGCAAGTTCTCTCCAGCCCCTTGAGCTTTTCTTTTATGCATTATTAAAAGTCTGTTCCCAAAATATATATCTTTCAAATATAATGGAAAACTTGGGTCCTTTAGAGGTAAGTGAAACTTTAAAGTTAGTCACTGGTAGAAATATTATGTAAGAAATGCTCTTATAACCTCCTCAGTCACTGCATGATGTGAATGCAAAAGAGTCATACACAGACATTGTGACCAAATAATTAAATAACAACAACTAACTAACTAACTAACTAAATAAATAAATATAGCCACTTATCCCCACCCTTCCTCTGGTAACACCTGCCAGCCCCATTTTAAGGCATTTGGACTGGGAAGTGAGGAATGAAGTTGAATAGAGAGAGGAAAATGGGAAGGATGAATAGAAAATGGGTGGTGTGGAAAGACAGAGGGAAATCTGTTGGATTGGGAATCCCCTGAGAAATACACATACAGTGTCTGAATGTTAGAGGTTGTGAATATCTGGCATTGTATGGCAAGGTTTACAGTACCAGATAGGACAGAAGTCCTTGCTACTCCCTTTAATTAATTTTGCTCTTTAATCTTGCTTTTTGGATGTACTAAACATTCCTCTAATAAATCTCACATTTGGCACAGCTTGGCAGTGAATGGATCAGGATAGGGACTGTGCCCAGGAGGCTGGTGCTACCCCAACTTCTTGAGCGGGCTGGTAAGGATCTGAGCACCCTAACTTCCTGCTCAGGCTGTTAAGGGTCTGAGCAGCCCAACTTTCTGTGTGGGCCAGTAAGTGTCCAAGCATTTCTGCACACCTATGCACAGCTCAGCAGCAACTGGATAGGGACAGAGACTGCACCCAGGTGGCTGTCACCACCCCAACTTCCTGAAAATACTTGGTAAGTGTCTGGCACCATGGAGGTGACTGGATCCGGTGCCCCCCACCCCCCTGTGGTGCAGTCATCCTGGTGGGAATAGTTATAGAGACTCAGGGCAAAAGGTAACAGAAGAGACAGCAAACCTGCTACTCCAAAGCCAACCTAGAGGAACAGGCCTTCAACCCAAAGAAGAAACACTCGAATTTCGCATCAGATTACAATCAACAAGTTAAAACCACATGCTAAAAACACAACGAAAAATCAACAACATGGAAAAAGCAAATAATAAATCCCCACCAAATTCTATCAGTCCTATAGAGGACTCCAATAGCAAGTCTGACCCAGAGGTAGCCCAAGA
Organism: Rhizomys pruinosus; assembly: GCA_009823505.1. Classification (NCBI taxonomy): domain Eukaryota; kingdom Metazoa; phylum Chordata; class Mammalia; order Rodentia; family Spalacidae; genus Rhizomys; species Rhizomys pruinosus. Next base: position 1,069,712 of record VZQC01008059.1, on the reverse strand, counting down.
CACAGATCTTAAAAGAACATTCATAGACATACTCAAAGAAATCAAGGCATGTAAACAAAAAATCAAAGAACTAAAGGGAGCGAAAGACAAACGATGGAAGGAAGTGGAAACACTGAAAAGGCTGAAATGAAATGGGAAACTGACCAGAGAATCAAGAATCTAGAAAAAGAGAAGGACAAGCTCCAGAAGGAAATGGAAATACTAAAGAAATCACGGGATGAAAGGAAAAAAGGAAATTGAACACACATCCAACAAGCAACAAGCAGGAAAGGATGGGAGAAAGCCTCAGTAACAGATTAGATGAAGCAGAAAATAGAATATCAAGTCAAGAAGATAAGATAGAAGAACTAGGATGCTAAAGTCAAGATTATGAAAAATTTTAAAAACTACAAGAGTGGAACCATAAGGAAATGTGGGACACACTATGCAAAAACCAAAGCTCCACATCATAGGATAGAAGAAGGAGAAGAATCTCAGTACAATGGTATTGATCAGATCTTCAACAGAATAACAGAAGAAAATTTCCCCAGACTGAAAATTGAAAAACACAAATACAAGAAGCACATAGAACACCAAATATACAGGATCAGAAAAGAAATCCTCCATGCCATATCATAGTCAAAATGCTAGAAGCCCAAATCAAAATACTGAAGGCCGTAAGAGAAAAACAACAAGTTACATATAAAGGGAAACCCATCAGAATTACAAATGACTTTTCAATGCAAATGATGAAAGCCAGAAGAATGTGGACCAAAGTATTCCAGAGTACTAAACCAATTTATATGCCAACATAGATTACAATACCTGGAAAAACTGTTGATTATAGTTGAAGGAGAAAGAAAAATTTTCATGACAAAAACAAGGTGAAAGAATTCATCTACAGAAAAACAACCCTTCAGATAATATTTGAAGAAATCCAAAGGTGAGAGGAAAGGAGAAACTATCCCCAAGCAGCTAAAGAGAGTAATTAATAACAGTATAACTGTGGAAATACAAACCTAGGCCAAGAATGCAAAGAGAAAATAAGCTCAAAGGAAGCAACAAACATTTCTCAATAATTACCTTAAATTTAATGGTCTAAACTCTCCAATCAAAAGAAATAGGCTGGGAGAATTGATTAGGAAACAGAGCAAGAAACCCATTTCATGGTCAAGGACAGGAACCAATTTAAGGTGAAAGGATGAAAAAAAATATTACAATCAAATGGTGGCAAAAACAAGCAGGAGTTGCTATTATAAGACAAAATAGACTTCAAAGTAAAACTAATCAGAAGAGACAAAGAGGGCAATTACAACCTTATCAAAGAAATAACTAACCAAATGAAGATTTCATAATCATGAATANCACAATTATGAATATATATATATATATCCCAAACTCTGGTGCACCATAAGTACAGTTCTTCAAGACCTCAAGGTGCAGATTAATTCCAGCACACTAATATTAGGGGATTTCAATACCCCACTGCAAACTTTGGATAGGTCAACTGGACAAAGAATAAGCAGAGAGACATCTGAACTGAAAAATACAATACACCAAATGGACTTCACAGACATCAACTGAATATCCCACCCAAACACCACAGAATATACTTTATAATTAGCACCTTATGGAGCATTCTCCAAAATCAACTATATACTGGACACAGGAAAAAAAAATTTCAACAAATACAAAAGGATTGAAATAATCCCATGCTTATCAGATCACAGTGCAATAAAGCTCAATATTTACCCCTGAATAAGCCCTACTATCTACAGAAACACATGGAGACTAAACAATACACTATTTTTTAATTTTTTTTTTGCTTTTTTTTAATTTATGTGTATGAATATACTGTCTGCATGTAGGTTTGTGCACCCATGTCGTGCAATACCGCGGAGGTCAGAGGAGGGTGTCGGATTCCCCTGGAACTGGAATTCTCTTGGAATTGGAGTTGCAGACGGTTCTCAGCCGCCATGTAGGTGCTGGGGATAGAACCTGGGTCCCCTGCAAGAGCGGTCAGCACTCTTAACCACTAGGCCAAGTCTCCAGTCCCCACAATACACTCTTAAATAATGGATGGGTCAAGGAGGAAATAAAGAAAATAAAAAAAGTATTCTTGTAACTAAATGAAAAATGCACGAAAATACAACAAAACCTATGGGATACTTTAAAAGCAGTCTTAAGAGAGAAATTTATAGCACTAAGTGCCTACATTACAAAACCCCAAGAGATCCCTTAGGACCAGATCCTCAACTGACCTCAATGAAATAAAACCTTGGTTAATCTGGGCTATCTGTATGGCCGTAAGCATCCAGAAGGAAAGTACAGCCAGAAATAAATAATAAGACCAGAGAAACTGGAATACAGAAACAAAACTTGAGATCTTAGTAAAAAGACAAAAAGAAAAAAAAAAGAGAGCACCATTGTTTGGCCTGTCTACAGTTCTTACAGGCAAGCACATATGCTCTGTGGATGCCACCATTTTTGGCACTCCTCAAAGACATGAGATACAGCTTTTTTACTTTTTAGCCTTCAATGTGGACTGAGGACTGCTGAGATACTCAGCTTGTGAACTAAGCAGCTAATGGAAATTCAGCCTCCTCAGAATATGGACTGCTATTGTTGGATTATCTCGGCAGTATCATGGAGGCCAATACAGGGGGACCAAGACAGGGCATGTACTTCAGAGGCTGTCTATTGCAAGGACCTTCTTTGCTGCCAGTTATCACAGGCTGTTTAAAGTTAGAAAACTGACAGCAGCACTGAATACAGTAGAAATGCACTTTGCTCAGTAATACTTGAGTTGTTGCAATATTAGAATACCCATCTAGTTGTTACAGAAAATCCTTAACTGTAATTGATGGTTGTTGCCTTAATAGTATATTGCCTGTATTTCTACCTCTAGTAATCGGCTTTATGTGCTAGATTTCAATATCCTTGTTGAGCCTGGACAAGTGCACAAGCCTTTTTAAAAAGAAACATGGTTTACTTGCACAAAACTGATCAGATTTGAGAGATCTTTAATGCCCTTGAAGCGGTTTTTGTGGGTACAAAACAAATGGTGAGAATTTGAATTTTTCCCTTATTATAGTATTGAAAGTAATTCTACTTAATCTATCAAATAATGTTCATTCCCTGATTTTATATACTTGTATCCATCAATAAACACTGTGAAAAAGGTGTATATTGAAAAAGAAAAAATAAAATCACCTAATTTTCTTAAAAAAAAAAGCACAAATAAATGATCTAACGCTACAGCTAAAAACACTTGAGAGACAACAACAAGTGAACCCAAAAGACAAGAGAACATAGCAAAAATTAGAGCACAGATCAATGAAACAGAAACAAAAATAAAACAATAAAAATAATCAATGGGTCCAAAAGCTGGTTCTTTGAAAGTATAATCAAGATATATAGACCTCTAGCCGAATTAACCAAAAAAAAAAAAAAAAAAAAAGAAAAAGAAAAGAGCAACTCCAAATTAATAGAATTCAAGATGAAAAGGGAAAAACCATGATAGACATTAGAAAGATTCAGATAATCATACAAGAATATTTTAAAAACCTATATACTCTATTAATTTGAAAACCTAAGAGAAATGGATGAATATCTGAAATCCTGGAATTCACTAAAGCTTACTCTAGAAGAGATTAACAGCTTAAACAGACACATAACAAATGAGGAAATTAATATAGTATTTCAAAACCTCCCAACTAATAAATGCTCAGACCCAGATAGATTTACAGCAGAGTTCTATAAACATTTAAAGAATACTTACAACCACTATTACTCAAGTTGTTCAAAAGGATAGAAACAGAGTGATATCTCCCAAATTCTTTTTACAAAGCCAACATAACTCTAATATCAAAACCAGGCAGAGATACAACCAGAAAAGAAAACTGTAGGCCCATATCATTAATGAACATAGATATAAAAATTCTCAATGAAATACTTGCAAACTGCATATAGGCATACATCAAAAAGATCATTAACCATGACCAAGTTGAATTTATACCAGTGATGCAAGGATGGTTCAACATACATAAATCAGTAAATGTCATAAAGCACATAAAGGGACTGAAAGACAAAAACCACATGCTCATCCCAATTGATGTGGGAAAGGCCTTCCTCAAAATTTAAAGTCCTAGAGGGAATTGGACTGGAGGGAACATTTCTCAACATAATCAAAGCCATATACAACAAACCCACAGCCAGCAACATCCAAAATGGGGAAAAATTAGAAGCATTCTCTTTAAAAATAGGAACCCAGCAAGGCAAGGCTGCCTCCTATCTCCACTCATCTTCAATATAGAGTTTGAAATGCTTGCTACAGCAATAAAACAAGAAAAGGAAATTAAAGGAGTACTAACTGGAAAAGAGGATGTCAAACTATTCCTTTTTGCAGATGATATGATAGTATTCCTAAGGGATGCAAAAAACTCCACCAGGAACCTCCTAGAAATGATCAAGAGTTTCAGTAAACTGGAGGGATACAAAATTAACCTAGAAAAATCAGTAGCCTTTCTTTACACTAACAATAAACAAATGGAGAAAGAATACAAGGAGACCATCCCATTTATAATAGCCTCAAATCAACCAATCAATCAATCAATCAATAAATAAAACAAACCTTGGAACAAACCTAACCAAAGACACCAAAGATTTCTATGATGAAAAATTTAAATCCCTGAAGAAGAAAATTGAAGAAGATATCTGAAGATGGAAAGACCTACCATTCTCACGTATTTAAAGAATTAATATAGTAAAAATGTTCATTCTATCCCAACTCAGATTCAATGCCATCCAAATCAAACTCTCCATGAGTTTCTTCTCAGACTTAGAAAAATAAATCCTTAAATTCACATAGAAAAGCAAAACATCCCAAATAGCCAAAGCCACCCTGAGCAAAAAGTATAATACAGGGGGGATAACCATACCAGACTTCAAACTATATTACAAGGCTACAGTAATAATAATAATAAAAAAAAAAACAGCCTGGTACTGGCACAAAAACAGACCCACAGATCAATGAAAACAAAACTGAAGATCCAAATGTGACAAGGGGACCAACAAGACTCAATGGAGGAAAGTCAGCATCTTCAGTAAATTGTGCTGGCAAAATAGGATCACCACTTATAGAAAAGATGAAGCAGAATCCCCAACCTTTCACCATGTACAAAAATAAAGTCCAATGAATCAAAAGCCTCAATGTGAAACCAGAAACCCTGAAAATGAGAGAATAAAACATCAGCAATAACCTACAAAATATGGGCATAGGAAAAGACTTTTAAATTAGACAGCAGGTGCATTGGAAACAAGGTCAACAATAGACAAATGGGCCCTCTTTAAACTCAAAAGCTTCTGTACAGCAAAAGAAACAAACAAATTAAGAGAAAACCCACCAAGTGGGAGGAAACCTTCACAGTAACACCTTTGATAGAATATTAACATCTAGAATATATAAATTACTAAAAAAACAAAGGAGCTAGAAAACAAACATCTCTTTTAAAAGATGGAGAAAAGATATGAATAGAGAATTGAAAAATGAAGAAAAGTGGCTGAGAAACATCTCAGAAAGTGTTCAAAGTCGCTAATAATTAAGGAGATCCAATTAAAGCCAGCTTAAGATTTCACCTTACCCCACTAAGACTGGCTAAAATTAGGAAAACAAAAGACACCACATGTGGGGGAAGTGGAACACTCATTCACTAATGGTGGGAATGCAAACTCATTCAACCCCTATGGAAAACAGTGTGTAGAACTATTAAGAGACTGAAAATGAGTCTACCACCTGACCCAGTCATACCAGTCCTGGGTATATACCCACAAGATTCATCCTATCACAGAGATACATGCACATCTATGTTTATTATAGCTCTTTTCACAATAGTGAAGAGCTGGAAGCAATCCAATTGTCCCTCAACCAATGAGTGGATAAAGAAAATGTGGTACATCTACACAATGGAGTTCCATGCAGTAATAAAGCAGGATGTCTTCATGAACTTTGCAGGATGGAATTAGCAGCCATTATGCTAAGTGAAGTTACACAGTCCCAGAAAAACAAATGAAGAATGGTATCCCTCCTTTGTGGGTGCTAGCACCAAATCCCTAGTTGCAAAGCAAACTAAACATTGTCATTCTTATATTTCTTTTTTTATATGAAATTAGTGGTGTGGTTAAAAGGTGATCCTTTAATAGGCTCTATAATTAACCTACCACTATGTTCAGACTTTGTAATATTGGCATAGGTTGGAAGGCATATATGTATATTTTAGAACAATATAAAATTAAAGGGAAAAATGTGAATTCCTAAATATGTTTTGGAATTAACTTATAGATTATTTTCAGTCGTCATAATTTAGCTATATGTGATATATATATATATATATATATATATATATATATAGAGAGAGAGAGAGAGAGAGAGAGAGAGAGAGAGAGACAGAGACAGAGACAGAGAGAGAGAGAGAGCAATACAAATTAGAGGGAACAAAAATAAAGGACTGAGTCAAAGAACTAACTAAAAAAGTAAACTTCTTCCCCAAACAGTAAACCTCTGCAAAGAAAAATTTTAAAAAGCCTGAGAAAAAAGATGCAAGAGGTATATGGCAGAATGTATGAATTCAGGTGGGGAGGGTGGCATGGAAGGAAGAATGATTCTAAACTGGATTGAGAAATGTAGTATGAAATGCACACAATTTCAGTAAAAATATTTTAAAAAATCACTATCCCATATTTTTATGTTATAAAATTTTATAGATTTACAACTTTAAATAAGTGAATATATAATTTTTTATTCAAGTTAAATATTGAATAGAATTTAAAAATATAAAGATGTAATATCTGTTCCTCAATAATCAAATGGTAATTTTAACAAAAATGAAAAGACCAAGCTGTTGTTTTATAGTTCTGTGGGCTCAGCTTGTATCTTTCATTTCCTCATTTTTCCTATCTTGACTACAGATCTAAGAGAATGAAATGGTATTACTAAATATCAAAGTGAAGATGCCAGTAACTAAGTCCCATAAGGAGTCATTACCATAATAATTGACTCTCCTCACAGCTGGGAGGAGAGTGAAAAGTCTCGTCACATCCCACAGTTTAAGCAAACCTGAAAACTGTTTTCATCAGGAATAGATTGTGAATGAATTGTTTTGAGTTTTGAAAAACAGAGCCCAGACCCAAACAACCTGGTCCCCCCCAGCGCCCCCCCCCCCGCCGCGCCCACTTATCACCCTATGTGTCAGCTCCCAGTGAAGCAGCAGTTTCCCAGACTTCTTCCATTTTCCTTATAATCGTCATTTTGCGTGCTCCGGTCATCCTTTATAGTCCTAAGGAGTAACTCTCTCCAGCTTGCCCCAATGTTGATCTTGGCTCTGTCTGTGGGAATACACGAGCACACTCTCTTCCCAAGATCAGCAGAGAATCTGGACCCTTCCAGATTGGAAGGCTCCAAGGTACCAATGGCATCTCATTATGCCCTGTCAGATGGCTCCAATGCTTGTGGCTGGAGTCATCTCAGGTTTCAAAAAACTGACAAAGCCAGCATGGGATAATAGGGGAAGAATGTATAGAGCTCCCCACCCTTTTTTTTGTAGTTGTTCCTTTTAAGTTTTATGCCTTCCTTCAACAGTGCCTTGGCTCTGGAGACTATAAGGAATTCCAGTTATGTGAGAGATATTCCAAAAAGTGCAGAAGTGCTTGAACTTAACACTGGTGTGTACCTGGCAATGATTTAGTTTTTACTTCCTGTGGGATGCCCATAATCAATATGCAGCAGATCAGGTGTTAACGAATTTTGCTGCATGTAACTATTTAGCAAAACAATTGAACTAGCTCTCCCACGTGGGCTTTCTGGCCTCAGGTTCCTATGCCTGATACACATGTCAGATATGGACTCTACCATGTGAAGTGGACCTTAAATCTAATTAGAAAGTGCTCCTGAGCTCACTGCAGCAGCACATACACTAAAAAATTGGAACAATACAGAGAAGATTAGCATGGCCCCTGCACAAGATGACACAACATTCGTGAATGTTAAAAAAAAAAAAAAAACAAAAAAAAAAGAAAGAAAGTAACTCCTGTAATATTTTTCCCACTATGACAATCGTTGGTCTGGGTTTTCCAAGAATCCAAAGGGACACACAGATGTCCACTTTCCTCCAGAGGCTTGTCAATCTTCTTTTGTTTTTTTTTTTTTTTTGGGTCTTTTTGAAGACAGGGTGCTCCCCTGTTAGCCGCTCAGCTTCCTGGAACTCACTCTGAAGACCAGGCTGGCTTTGAACTACACAAAGAATCCACCGCGCCTGGCCTCTGCCAAGTGCGGATTAAACGTGTGGTGCACCCTACCACGCCCGCCTTTAGGCCTGTCAATCTTAAATCTCCCTCTCCCCTTTACCGTGAGGACCCGCCCAGTGTCTCTAAAGGGGACTTACCTGACAGTTCATATCTTGCTGGCTGGCTGTCCCACTAGTAGCCCACAGTTGCCATGGCCCTGGAATTCCTGAAGTAAATTGTTCGCCAGAGTGACTAAGCATGGTGTGTGCCGTTTTTTTTTTTTTTTTTTTTTTTTAATGTTGTTTGTTTGTTTTTTTCCATTTATTAATTTTTTTTATTTTTTTATTTTGATGCTTTGGTGTTTTTCATACATAATTATGCCAATTCAGTTCAAGGCATATTTTCCCCTTCCCGTTCCACCACCGCACACCCACTACACGCACCATCCCAGATCATGCATTCTGCCATGACTGTCCTGCATCTGTTCTTCCTGTTTTTTTTTTTTTTCCATTTTTTAGCAAGAGGTGATAATTTATGAGCTTGTTCCTGTTTTATATCTGGCATTTGTGCTGTTATAGATCTAATAGCACCAGTGAGCATATCTTGGTAGTAACAATTGTTGTTGTAGCACACAAGATTCACAACTAGGTAAGGATCATGCAAAAGTTTCACTTTTATTATTTTTTTATTGAGCATTTGTACAATGAATACAGTGGTTCCTGTCAGGTTGTTAGATCCAGAAGCCCATTGAATGCAGAGACACCTAAGACCGGAGGTCAAAGAACCTGCTCTACAGGCATGGCCTTTTGGTTATGCTAAAGCTAGGCCTCCACTGATTACTCAGGAATCTTTCCACCTCGGCCCCTCAGCCCTTTGGAAGCCAGCATTCCAGATTCTGACCCCACCCCAACTCTCACTGAATCCCGCGCTCCCACCTTCCTCCCTTAAATTCCGAAGCCAGACGCCATTCTGTGCTTGGCTGTGGCTTTCTCTTCCCCTGAGCCCAGCCCCGGCTACCTGAGTAAACTTTCCTCCGAAGATCTTACGACCTCGTGGCTTTTCATTGGGGGGGGGGGGCGCCATAACCTTACATTCTGGTGCCGTGACTCTGATCACCTTTTTTCCCGCCCCCCCCCGCCCCTCGGAGCAGCTTCGGAGTAGCCGGTAAGCCAGATACCCAGCGCTGGATACGACAACATCCACCAGAATTCAGCCACAGGTACCTTCTCTCCTCTCCTCATCCTACCCTACTCTATTCCTGTGTGACTGTGCGTGAGAGTTGAGTGCATGTTATTGTTCCACAGCTCTTGGGCTACGGAATCTGAGTGGGCCCTACCCCACGGTTCCGCTGAAGTCGTCTCACCTCATCGGGTACTCATCACACTCGTGATGACCGAGCACGGGGTTTATATGTGTGGCCCTCATGGTAAGACTTCTTAAGTCACCTCGTGGGCGGCCGGACGGACAGGCACCTGAGTGAGGGGAGATTCTTATCTCCCACCCCTACCTTCTGTGTAACCCCGTGTATGTTCTGCCCCCTCTAGCTGCCCCCTCTGCCTTGACACTTCCTGTTCTAACTACTGCTCTCTCCGATCCTCTTTTTCCATTCTTTTAGTCTCCCATTCCATTCCGTTTTGGATCCCTGAGTGCCGGCTAAATCAGGATCCCCTTTTCCCTGTCCAGTTTGCTGTCTATTACCAGGACGCTGGGGACAGACTCTGGACCCAAATTTTGGCTTCCTCTGTGATTTTCGGGCCGCTGACTTCACAGACATGCAAGCCCCAATTTCAGAGACTCCCACACTGGTCACACAGACCTGGGGTCTCTGAGCACCCACCTAGAACTAAGGTGGATGCGCCTTATGTCTTGCCTGGTTTCTGAGACTAAAAAGAATCTATTTACAAACCTCTTTTCTCTCCCTCTCCCTCTACCTTCTTCCTCATCCTCCGACTCCCAATATGGGAGCCTCACACTCTAAAAGAGAGGCCCTGGGCCTCATACCCTTGGAGTGTCTCCTACACTCTTTAAGTACCTTAAATCTCCAAATTCTCAGCTTTGAGAGACTTCTGCCAGCGCTCTGGTAAATGGTCAGAATGCTTGTGTGTACAGGCATTCTTTGCCCTTCACTCTAGTCCCTCTGTCTACATTTTCCATTTCATTGTTTTTCCTTTTAAACCCCATTTTATTCAGAAATCCATTTTGTCTGCTTCAGGATACAAGCCCCTGTATCTAAGATTAAGAAGGTGTGCTGAGCACACCCTCCCTCACTAGCATCCAGCATTTCCCTCAGGCAGTAAACTTTGACTTGACTGTGATCTTTTAAAAAGCCTCTATCTAAGATTAAGGTGTGCTGACCACACCCTGCCTCACTAGCATCCAGCATTTCCCTTAGGGAGTAATCTTTCACTTGGCTGGGATCTTTTGATTTTTTCCACTAACTAAATTTATTCTCATTAAATTAGCAGGTAATAAGCACAAGCCATCAGATTTTCCTGCTTACCCATTCCACCATCCTTCACAGGTATACAAGAACAGGCTGTGCTGCAAAGCACAGTAAAACATACAGTCTATTTTCCACCTAAGCAAATGTCTTAAACTCTAAGTGATTCTTTGTAAATGTAAAAATTGTCTACAGCCCTGGACAAGGAAGGGCAACTTTAGATAAAAGGGGATTTTCCCACTGTCCAGAGTTAATGGATACAGTTAGGTCATGTGTCTGTCCAAACCTGTCTGTGTGTTATAACCGTTTGTCATAACCGTTCTTCAATGTGTCTTTGTAACTGTCACGTGTCCATGTTCTGTGTTTTTTGTCAAAACAAAGTGGCCACTGCAAACTTGTTTTATTCTATGTTACACACAAACAAAAATTAAGTTTACTTTTGGCATACCTCTAAAAATTTTTTTTTCAAAGGCCTCATTTGAACCCGGGTTCCTAGGTTTCTACTCTTTATCTGAAGGTTTTATTTCTTCTCTGTCCAAATTATTTTTCCACAGATATTACAACTAAAATTTTTCTCTTCCAGTTTTTTCTTGTTTCCAGACGTCTGAAGACCTGATTTTTTGACCCTTATGGGTTCACTAACATTTTTTTTCCTCTCCTGTGCTATGCCACCATCCTTCTGACCAGAGACCACTTTTAAAAAAATCCCTGGATTCATTCATACTCTGGTACTTGGACAGTGACACATTGCTTCCCCTGCAATCCCTTCCCTCCAATAAAACAGTCTAAGTACCTTTGATATTGTCAGTTCTTTATTATATATAATTCTGTTTTCCATCACTTGTTAAAGTATTTCAATAAGATCATAGTTTTAAAACCAAAGGTGCAAGATGTCATCTCAGCCTTGGCAACACAATTAATCAAAGCTACATGTTTTAAATGTTTCTAAAGATGTTTTTTCCAATGCATATGATGGTTCAATACAACTGCTGGGATAAAATCTCATAAAGGAATGTGTGCATAAATGTGTGTGTATGACATTGTTAAACAGCATATTAAGATCTAGCTGTATGATTACAATGCATGTGCCTTTGCTTAGCACAACCTTTACAAAGTGTCATCGCCAACTGTATTTATTAGAACCTTATTTATGAGTGTATGCATGAAGTACTGTTCCCTTTTTAAGAATTCTATAATGTAATTATGCCATATACAAGAAATTGTGTTCCACCTACCAGGTACTATATATCTAGTTACAGCCCCAAGTAAAACAGACATGTATAGAGTTACCCATACATACTAAAATTGTTTTGTATATCTGTTATACTTTGCACATGTTACTTTTAATATTTTTTTAAAAAATTAGGTTTTGCTTCCTGTGACCACACGGAGATTCCAAATGTAATCAATTTGAGTGAGCCCTAAGTATTATCTGCCTGCTGCTGGTATGTGACAATGCCCCCCGCCCCTTCCTTTTCCTTTTCAAAGCTATAATTTAAAATCTGGGGACAAGTGACATGGCCTTCATTTGAGAAGGTACTTTTAACCCCTTTATTATCTTGGGTTTGTTTCATGGGCTATGTTGTTAGAAACTTTTGCCTTGCATGGTTTAAATCATTGTACTTTGAGTACTTGAATGACCTTCATAGACCTTAAAGAACAAGTTGTAGGACTTACTGCATAGGTTTAATGTCAACTTGATACACCTGAGCTGAAAAACCTCAATAATTGAAAGAACAAGTTGTAGGCCTTCATTGGACTGGCCTGTGCCCATTGTGGGCAATGCCATTCTTGGCCAGATTATCTATATTGTATACAATAGGCTGAGTACGAGCCAGCAACAGAAGCCAGAAAATAGCATCCTTTCCTAGCCTGTGCTGCAGCCACTACCAGGCTCCTACCATGAGCTTTTATTATTAACATCTATTATTCATTTATTATTATTAATTATTAACATTTAACATTAATTTATTAACAGTGCTTAAGTCAATGTTCAAGCTTTACTTAGGAGTTGTATGGTAATTAATGCACCAAATTAATTCAAACAATCCTCTTGGAGGTTTAGCAACCACATTTAAAGTTCTAATCTGATTTGGCAAGAGGGATTTGATGGGACAATATTTTGGCCCCCACCCTCTGAGGTCGACTTGGGTCCTAGGGTCCTGCATCCGCAACTTTGTGCATGTCCTGTGGCAGCAAGTCACCAGTCATCCCGAGCCAGGGAAGTCTTGGAGATTCACTTAAAGGGACTTCATCCTGCCAGTGTCCAGTCAAAAGAAAAAGTCCATATAGAGGAGAGACTCCTCATGCTTCAAAGGGAAGCTCTGGTCAAGCAAGGCCTGACCTTGTCCTCACATAGATGGAACTGGTTAAGAGAGCCAGGCGCAAGGCCTGAGTGACCCGTTAAGGACCAGAACCTCAACTGACCTTAACACTAAAACAAACTTCATTTATCTGAGCTAACTGTGTGGTTTTAAACACCCTGACAGGAAACTGTAATCTAAAGAAGAGAAAATAAAATAGGTTATTATCAGAGAAATAGGTGAGAGACCTACTGTGCCAAGTTAGGGATCTGCTGTGTCATGTTAAAAAATATCTCAGAGATAGATGACAGATCTAATGTGCCATGCCAGAAAATACCACCTTTTATATTCTCATGGTTATGGCTCTCATGCCCCGTGTATTAAAGCTGGCCCTCATTCTAGAGCTCTGTGTACTAAAACTTTTTCCAATTTCTCAAACCAGGGTACACATCCTTTTCCCCTCTGCATTCCCTAGATCGGGACCCTCCAATTGCTAATGAACCCTGTAGCCCCCTGTTGGTCCCTGCACTGGTATACTCATGTAAGACTTAACCAGCTTCTTCTCTCAGTTGCAGACAGAAAGGCTGCCTACCAACAGCTGGCCACTGCTGACCCGGATTGGGCACTGGACACCCAAGGCGGTCAAAGCTGAAAAATCACGCTCTGATCTTCAGGCCTATAATTCCTACCCTGTGCTGTCCACGTTCAGCTGTGAAGCAGTTACAGAAGACAGATCTCCGCCCTTGTTCCCATAAAAACAAAAGGCTGGAATCTCAGGATGAGTTCCAGAGGCATTGAAATGCAGAGACACCTAAGACCGGTGGTGCCCAGGATCCTGCCCTACCAGGCCAGCTTTTAGCTATGCTAAAATGGGCCATCAAATCTTCTGCCTTTTTGGAAGCCAGACTCCAGACTCCTGCAGAGTGCGTTACCCACCCCCACTCCCACTGAATCCCATCCCCACCTTCTCCCTTAAATTCCCAAGCCAGATGCCATTCTGTGCTTGGCTTGGCTTTCTCTTTCCCCTGAGCCCAGCCCCGGCTACTCTGAATTAAACTTTGCTCCGAAGAGCTTAGACCTCTTGGCTTTTCATTCTGGGGGGAGTGCGCCATAACCTTACAGTTCCCAGTCAAACCCAGTCCCCTCCATGCCCCAAACCCCCGTCAGAACTCATACATCACAACATCCAAGCTAAGTCCTATTCAGTCAAACTCTGAAACCCAGATGTCCTTCTGTGCAAATAGATCAACTGGGATATAGTTAGCACATCTAGGAATACTAGGCAAGGCACACTATTCCTCACCCAACAGTACACAGTCTCTTGTAGTTTTCAGTCTAGGGGCACTCCTTCACCCATTTCTCTTGTTCTGCTTTGAGACCTTGTCCAAGTTGGCATGGGTCCCATGTCTGATGCCTACATCACCACAGGTTTACATGTGAAAACTTACAGTCGATTGTAAGTCACTGCTTCTCTATATTCTTGCACCAGTCCTGGGTCTTACAATCTTTCTGCCCCCTCTTCTGCAATTATCCCTGAGCCATGGATAGGTGAGATTTATTATATGGGCCCCATCCAGGGATACAAACTCTGGAGACTCCCATTCACTGGAGGTTGAATAGCTTTGTCCTTCTTTTGCCTCACTCTATTGTGTATGGAAGCATTACTGGTGAGATTTGAGGGGTGCATTCATTTTCTCTCTGACCCTCATTCTGTGAGTAGAGGTTCAATTGTAGATATGTCTCCTAAGAACGGGGATTTTTCAGATGTATATGTTCTGTGTCTGACCAGTTGTTAGATTCTTCGGTGGCCTTTATCTTTTGCATAGAGTAGCTTTTTTGATGAGTGGTGTATCATATGATGGTCTATATACAAGATTCCATAGTTAGTCTATGGTAAGAAATTTCATTTGTCTAGAGATGTGACACCAGTAGGCTTTCCTCTAGGCTCTATGTCCTCTCCAGCCCTGTGCATCTGGCTGGGTTTATACTGGCTCTCATGGGGTCAATCTCATTGAGAGTGTTCCAAGTCCAACTGGATAGCTGTTGGCCATTCCACAAGACAACATTGCCTCTATTGCACCAATAGAGGTAGTTTGCTAGCTCATCATGGTTGTTAGAGTTTGGCACTGGAATGTACCATTGATTGATTTTCTCTAACAGCAAGGTACACATTGTCTAACATTATGAGTGTTTAACTTCAGATAGAAAAGTTGCACGTCAGTTCCTGTTTCATTAATCTAAGCCTTATCCCTGAAGCATGTCCTGTTCTGAACAGTAGGCTCTTATTTTCTATTTCTGGTAGATAATACAGAGCTTTAGAGATAGCCTGCTTTGTTTTGATAGGCACATGGATCACTCTCACTTACCATTCAAAGGGATATATCTATTGTCTTGGACTGTGTACCTTGCCACACAGGCCCCACGTTGCACAACCCATGCATTGATGTTCAGACAGTGTATGTAAGTTTCTCATGGGGTATTCAGGCCATCACATTACACTCTGAGTTTTGTAGCCTCTCAAGTTCCAATCATCTCTAGTATCTCTTCTTCCCTTCCCACACCCATCACCCCCAGTCTCCCCCTCTCCTGCCTTCCCCCTTCCCATCATAACCCCCATTTATTACCCCTCCCCCCTCCCAACCCAACGTCCCCACTCTCCTGACCTCCCCCACTAGTAACATCTGTTCTTTACTGTTCCCCTGTTTCAGAATTTTTCTTTACATTTACCTCCATGTACATTTCCAATTTCTTGGCTCCTGGCATTATAGCAGTATATGTACTCACACAAGGGTATTGGTGCTACAATCTACAAATGGAGAACAAATATCATCTAGTTTTCTATCTTGGTGTTTATTCACTCAGAATGACATTCTCTAGTTATATCAATTTACCTATGAGTTTCATCTTTTCTTACTTCTGAGTAGTACTCCATTGTGTAGATGTATCACATTTTCATTATTCATTTATCAGTTGTGGGACATTTAGTTGTTTATATTTATTCACATTCACTAGTGTTAAGAGATTAGCAACAAACATGGAGGTACAGGTATCTTTACAGTATTATGAGTCCTTTGGATGAGCCAAAGAGTGGTATACCTGTGTCATATGGGAGGTTAATTTTTAATCTTTTGAGAGTTCCCCACACTGCCTTCCACAGTGACTGCACTAGTCTGCTTTCCCATCAACAGTGAATGATTGTTCCCTTTTCTCCACAGCCTCACCAGCGTCATGTGTCCTTCATTTTTATGATCTTAGCCAGTCTGTTTGGAGTAAGATGGACTCTTAAAGTGGTCTTTATCTGCATTTATCAAATTACTAAATATGTTGAGCAGTTTTTTAAAGCGTTTCTTAACCATTTTGATTTCTTTTCTTTGAGAATTCTCTGTTTATATCTGAAGCCCACCTTTTTTGTGAGACTGGGTCTCCCTATAGCCCCAGTTGACCTGGAACTCACTCTGTCGACCAGGCTGGCCTTGAACTTACAGACATCTGCCTGCCTCTGCCTCTGGAGTGCTAGGATTAAAGGCAGGAATCACCACACCCAGCTTAAAGATGCTTCTTTGCCACCTTGTGGATGCTGGGAATTGAGCCCAGGTCCTCTGCAAGAGCAGTTGGCATTCTTAACCTCTGAAACATCTCTCCAGCCCCTGTAGACTACCTTTTTATTAGGTCATTTATTTTCTTGCTACTTTGTTTTCTGAGTTCTTTGTATATTATGGATGACTAATTGAGTTAGCATGGATCCTGTGCTCAGTGCCACCATTGCTGCAATTCATGTAGCCAAGCTTTTAGGGGCCTGAAAACCTCTGCTTTCCTATGCTCATCAACCAATCCTGGCTCTTCTCATCTTTCCATTCCCTGTTCCTCAATGTTTTTTGCCTCAACATGCAAATATCTCAATTAAAAAGTTTTTAAATTATATGCTGAAAATATAGTAAAATAATAAACTACTAAAAATAACTTGGGAAGAAGAGAAGACCTGATAAGAATTCATCTAAGTGTTGCCGTTCACCCCATAAAAGAGAAACTAAAGTTCAAAGATCATGTTGGCTCCAAAATAATCTTAGCAAAAGCATTCTTGACCTCTTTGTTTCTCAGGCTGTAGACCAGAGGGTTCAGCATGGGGATGACCATAGTATAGAACACAGATGCAATTTTGTCTGTGTCCATAGAGTGACTGGAGCTTGGTTGTACATACATAAAAATACTAGTCCCATAGAAAATGGAGACTGCAGTGAAGTGGGAGGCACAGGTGGATACAGCCTTGTGATGTCCTTCAGCTGACTGCATCTTTAAGATGGTGATAAAGATGAATATGTAGGATATCCAGATAATGATGAAGGCAAAAAATATATGGAAGCTCACTATATAAATAAGAATCAGCTCACTCACATGTCTATCAGAACAAGAGAGAACCATGATGGCTGGAATATCACAGAAAAAGTGGTGGACCACATTGGATTTACAGAAGGAGAGACTGAATGTGTTCCCAATGTGGATGGAGGCATTTAGGAAACCAATGATATATGAGCCAATGATCAACCATGAGCACACACTTGTTGTCATGGTGGTGCTATAGTGCAGGGGCTTACACACTGCTGCATAGCGATCATAGGCCATGGAGGCCAGCAGGTAATTCTCCACAGTAATAAAGGCTGCAAAGAAGAACATCTGAGATGCACAGTCATTGTAGGACATGATCTTGTCTCTCATTAGAAACCCAGAAATCACTTTTGGAGTGATAGCTGAAGAATAACAAAAATCCACCAGAGACAGGTTACCTAGGAAATAGTACATGGGAGTGTGGAGCCGTGAGTCCAAGAGAATCAGCAGGATCATCCACAGGTTCCCAACAAGAGTGACCATATAGATGAAGAGGAAGACTATAAAGAGGGGAACCTGCAGGCCTGGGTCAACAGTGAGTCCCAGGAGGAGGAACTGTGTCACTTTTGTCCTGTTCTCCATGAGGATGATGGTGAATCTATGTAGCAATAAGAAAAATTCCAAATGATAAATTAATTATGATTTTGTGCCTCAATTATGTGTCATCATAGCTGTAACTTATACTCCAAGGCTTTCCAAATTAGTGTGGGTTACTGGATCATATATATATATATATATATATATATATATATATATATATGTGTGTGTGTGTGTGTGTGTGTTAACATTTTATAAATTTGTAAACCATCATACAGCAATGATTTTATCAAAGGTATGAAGATGGATATATCTATTTGCCATTCATTTCTCCTGATCCAAGTAAAACCTGACATATCCCTTTGTCCACCTATCAAAAATTGACTGTAGACACTTTGGTTGTTCATTTACTGTCTGATCTCAGTGAGAATTGCTGATACAGTCCTATCAGCTATGAAACACAAAATATTATTATTAATTAATTAATTATTTAAAATTATATGATCTTCAACTGGAAATCTAATCTCTGTACCCAGACCAAAGTTTAACCCATGCTGGGCAGTTTCCAGCTCTAAAGATCTTGAGTATATTTTTATTAAATTTAGTTTAATTGAATTTATATATACTTATTGCTTCCTTTGGTTAAAATCCAGTGAACTAAGCTGTGATTAATTAGGTCCACATTTTATTCATAATATTTTTTACTTTCAGTGGAGAATAAGAAGCATACAAATATCCTGAAGTATGCAACTATATCTCTTTTAATAACAAAATTGACATCCATGCATTTACAAATCTGATGTGAATTGTAACTTTTCCTTGAATTATATCATGCTTTTTATCATCTGCAAATCTGTGCATGTTTATAGTGACATAGTAAAATCATGTCTGTTTGTTGCAATTGAAGTTGGGTTTAATTACTGAACCATGCCATGTGATGATGGTGAGGTGGTAGGATAACTGCGGAATCCTAAGAGAAATTTCAACCTCAGTTAATGAATATCCCTCGATATATGCAACCAGAGTTCAAGTTTTTGTAAGAGATGTATGCCATTAATTTCTAGGAGTCACTGATCCTAAGTCCCCTGAACATGTTGTTTCCATCTAAAAGTTAAGACTACAGTGAGACTTACTTTTGGGTATCACTTTAGACATAAATAAATAAGGTAATATATGAAAGAAAGTACCTTTCTGTTTTCAACGTCTCTCATGTGATTGCTAACATTGGAGAATGGACTTCATGTTTTATTTACGTTGGCCATGCAGTCTTTCTGATGAGTGTTTGAATTCTTGAAGTTTTCTTCCTCAATTTCTCTTTACTCTAACATTGATGCTGTATTTGTACCATCCAGTATTTCTTTGTCTTTCTCTTTTGAAGCATGGTGTATTTGGAACAGGGTCTCCCTGTGTAGCTCTGGCTGGTTTTGAACAGTCTTTAGATAAGCCTGGCCTTGATCTCATAGAGATCTGCCTGCCTCTGCCTCACAGTGCTGGGATTAAAGACATGGACCACCACAGCCAGTTCTCTGCCGTTTTTACTCCAAGCATGCAACTGCACTTTCTGCAGTTCCATCTACACTGTGTTTTCTTTTTTTTTCAAAAGTTTTTCCTTGAAATATTCCCTTTCATCTGGGCAAAAAGCCCATCTTTCTTCACATTCATTCTTTTTTTTTTTTAACTTTTTTTTTTTAATTTATTTTTATGTGTATGAATGTATTGTCTGCATGCAGGTCTGCGCACCCGTGTCGTGCGATGCCGCGGAGGTCAGAAGACGGTCTCGGATTCCCCTGGAACTGGAGTTCTCCTGGAACCGGAGTCACAGACGGTTCTCCGCCGCCATGTGGGTGCTGGGGATCGAACCCGGGTCCTCTGCAAGAGCGGTCGTCGCTCTTAACCGCTAGGCCATCCCTCCAGCCCCCACATTCATTCTTTTATCATTGTTATAATGCAAATCATAGAGAATAAGGATCAAAAGATTCCCACATTATAAGTTGTCTTTAGTTTTGAAATCAGTTTTGTTGACAGAGTCCATATATTATAATAGTGTTCTGAATCTTTTCTACTGTCATTTCAACATTAAAATTTGTATTCTTTGAATTTCAGCCTATGGAGGAAGGATATTCATCCCAAACTAACTACTGTTGCCAATTTATTATAAACCTTTGCAAACTCCAGTTCACCATCCTGTCCATTAAGAGGTTTCATTGCAAATCTTAACACTCATGCTCAATTTCAGCATATGCTGTGCTCTAAAATGAATGATAAAGGATTTAAAAATTAATTGTGTTAGCATAATACTCCTTTCCTTATTAATAAAGAAAGTGAGAATTTGAGAAACAATATGTTGCTTTAAAATTATGGACAAGCTGGCAGCCCATGAAAGAAAACAGCCAGAATTGACCTAGGAGGACCAGCAGCAGCTCCAGAGAAAGTAGGACTGTTTTGCTTCTCATCCACCTGTGCCCCTTTTCTAAGCCTAGGGAACCAATCTGCGGAAGAGGGTGCATGGTTAGAATGTAAGGGCTGCGATTGGGGTGAATGGTGAAACTACAACAATATAGACTGGACACTCATTTGATCAACTTGATTGAACATACAAGCCCCGCCCCCTGCTGGATGATGGGACCCATGAGCTGTGTGGGTTTGGGCACAACTGCTCGCAAATTGGTTTTACATGAAGGATGCTTGTACCCACAAATTATCACTTATTGTTAAAAAAATGAAAACAAAACAAAACAAAAAAACAGAGAAAGATGCAGAAAAATTATGGCAGAATGCATGATCTGGGATGTGTAGGGGTGGGGTGGGGGGAAGGGAAGGGATTATATGCCTGAACTGAATTGGAAAATGATGTATGAAATACACAAAGCATCAATAAAAATAAAAAAATATGCAGCTTGAATAAGACTCAAAATTCAAAAGGTAAAACTACTTTCCAAGAAGAAGCATGCATTTTTGATAAAAATAGATAAAAATTAATCAGAATATTTATTTCATGTAGGATCCCTGTGTGGTATGGGAGATCATTACTTAGTCTGGGTTTGTATGTGTGTGGTAAACCTTCAGTGAAGTGCAAATGTACAGTTCACAAGATAAAGTTGCCACCTTACCAATATCGCATCTGTCTTATTCATCTTTTTACAAGAAATTATTTGTGATATTAATCTCTGAAGTTCCCATGATGGATATTTTCAGATTTGTAGTCCAGACTTACCTTAGTTTAGAAGTCTTTTGAAAACAACTCTTTCTATGTTCAAACAACTTAGAGTGCACAGAGTCTTCCCATGGCTGTGGCATGAATTACACTTCTCAGTTGAATGTTTCCTGAACATAGAAGGGACAGAATGCTCCAGTAGAAGAGTAAGAAAGTTCAATTCAGAATAGTGGTTTGGGAACCATAAACTCAGCTATGCTGTATTTCATAAGTATTATCAGATGAATTCTCACAAGTATGGGTCAAAATGCTCTAACTTCTGTAACGCAGGGGAGAATGGAGAAAGAACCATCAGCATGGACCAGGTTCTGAACTCATATTCATACAATATTTCTGTATCCTTGCAGGAGTCACTTACCTCATTATTTGTGACAGAGACACAGTGGGATTATCTTTCTCATAATTCACAGACAAGCCTGCCAATAACAAAAAGAGAAGGATATAAACCATCTAGGGAAGAGGATATTGTGTAAAGATCAATATTGTTTTTCTCATTGACACTATTCTCTCATAATTCCAAAGCTCTATAGCAAACCATCTGGTTAGACAAAAGCTGATGTGAGCTAACAGTGATTACCATTCAAACAAATAAAAACGAATGTGAATGGGTATGGTCTGTTCCTTATAAAAAAGTATGAGGTTGAGTCACTTTGGGATTTCTGAAGCCAATACACATGGAGAGCTGGAGATAATTTTAGAGACTTGGAAGTCTCTGGAGAGTTCTCCCAAGAGAATGTCTAACCCCCCTGTATCCACATATCTGACAAACAAGCCAATTAATCTGCTTGTGTGGATTGAGGTGGAACTTGTCTTTTCAAAAAACAATAATAAAATGTGTTCTTTGCCTGAAAAATGAAACAAAAATAGTGTACCTTGATGAAATATTTCTATAACTGTACACATCATGTGACATATAATGTGGTTAAATATATCTCAAATATTTAATATTTCTTATATTTTAAAATTATATTCATATAATTTATACATTCATTTATTTTGGTATATGTGTATGAGTGTTTTACTTGTCTCTATATAATACACACATGGTGTGCAATGTCTGTGGTGGCCAGAAATGGGTGTCAGATCCCCTGAAACTGGAGTTTACAAACAGTGGTTAGCTACCATGTGGATGCTGAGAATTATATCTGCATATTTTCTAAAAGCAGCTCTTAATTCCTGAACTATCTCTTCTGCCCCATAAAAAATACATATATATTTCTTACATTTGTATTGATTTTTGTGATTTTCATATAATTTGATGGTATTTAGATACCCTCCCCTATCCCTACATTAAATTGGATACATAAATTGGATATATACTGAATATATAATACTTTTCATTCAGTCTGGATCCATGTACTGGAGCATTTCATACATGAGTACCCTGTGTTTTCAGCATTCACTCTCTCTGGTGCCAGTACCAGGCTGTTTCTATGACTATAGCCCAGTAATATAGTTTGAAGTCTTGTATAGTGATCCCCCCTTGTGGTGGTTTGAATGAGTGTCCCCCATAGGCTTTAAGTATTCAGACATTTTTTCTCCAGTTGGTGGCACTGTTCTTGGAGGTCTTAGAAGGTGTGGCTGTGCTGGAGGATGTACGTCATTGGGGGCAGGCTTAGTGAGTTTAACAAGCCTTGTGGTCTCCAGTCTCTCTCTGCTTCCTGTGCTCATTGAGAGATGTGACCCTTGGCTTGCTGCTCCAGCCCCAGCCACCATGCTTCCTGCCACAATGGACTCTAATTCCCTGGAACCATCAATCACAAGCTCAAAGAAACTCTTCCTTTTATAAGTTCCCTTGGTCATGGTGTTTTATCACAGCAACAGAAAAGTGACTAATACACCCCTATATTGTTCTTTTTCCTCAGGTTTTTTTTTTTTTTTTTTTTTTTTTTTTTTTTTTTTTTTTTTTTTGGCTATGTTGGGATTTTTGTTTTCCCATATTAATTTATGGATTTTTTTTCCCTAAATCTGTGAAGAAACTCATCTCCATGAGTTTCTATAAAGAAACTCATGGGGATGGGTTTATAGAACACTGCTTTCCAACTTTAGCAAACACATGATAGCTTGTATTTTTTTTTTTCTTTTTGGTATTTTTGAGGCAGGTTCTCCCTTCAGTCCCAGTTGGCCTGAGGCTCGCTATATAGACCAAGTTGTCTTTGAATTCATAGAGATTCACCAGCCTCTGCCTCCTGAGTGCTGGGATTAAAGGCATATATCACCATGCCTGGCCCTCCATAGCTTGTACTTTTTCCTTCCTTTGCAAACTAATAGGTTTTCGTAAGCTTTTTCATGCCCTTTTATTATGTTTAACGCCCCTCCCTGCTCCTTCTCTCCCCCATTTCCCATCCCCATCCCTTCTTAAACAATAATGATCTCGTTCACATTTATATTGTTATAAATCATGGGATCTTTCTACTACTCATTGTATATGTTATGCATATGTCATGTGGGTAGCACATTTCCTTCATCAGCTGGAAAACATTCAGGATTGTCCTCATTCCCTGAATACTGTAAATACGGCTACAAGAAACATGCAATAATATGCACGTCTCTTTCCCACACTGATTTCATTTCTCTTGAGATTTCACTCTGTATCAAATATAGGTATCCTCCTGTAGTTATTCATAGGGGCTGTGCTCATTTGCATTCCCACCGGAAGTCTGCATCAGTTACTGTGGTGGTTTGAAATGAGAATGTCCTCTATAGGCTTCAAGTATTCAGACATTTTGTCCCCAGTTGGTGGCGCTGTGTTGGGAGATTTTAGAAGGTGTGGCCATGCTGGAGGAATTAAGTCACTTGGGGCAGGCTTAGGGAATTCAGCAAGTCTCACAGCTCTCCAGTGTCTCTCTGTTTCCTGTGCTCATTGGAAGTTGTGAACCTTGGCTTTCTGCTCCAGCTCTTGCCCTCATACCTCCTGCCACAATGGATCTAATTCTCTGGAACCATCAATCATAAGCTCAAATAAACCCTTCCTTTCATAAGTTCCCTTGGTCATGGTGGTTTTATCATAGCAACAGAAAAGTGATTAATACAGGGCCCTTGTATTAAACCTCACCTAACCACGGCTTTTCCGCTAAAAGCATAAGTTAATAAGATTATTATAGAAGACTGCTTTCCAACTTTAGCAAATACATGATCAGCTTTGAGCATGTATTCTTCACTGCAACCAGTGATAACATCTTTATACATAACTGTGTACGTGTGTCTCTGTGTGTGGAAGGGTGGTAGAACAGGTAGCATTATTCTTCATCAGTAGCAAAGTGACACCTTGAGAAATATGTGATAGTCTAAAATCTCACATCTAGTAAACAATGACTCAAAATTTAAGAGTTAGGGGTTATCAATTAAAACTTGATTAATGATTTGATTTCTGAGTGTTTTCCAGAATCCTGGTTGTAGGCTTTTTAACAAATCTTCAGATAAAGAAGGTGCTGACAGTGATTATCATTCAGATGAATAAATAATGATAAAAAAAAATAGGGTCATTCCCCTAAATGACATCATCTTGAGGTATGGGAGGAATAGCAGAAGCTGGCACATGGATATCTGCAGAGAATCATAAGGAACTTGAGACCTCTGGACAGTTACACTATAAGATTATCTTATATCTAACTGTATTCATCCAACAGGGTAAAAGTACTTAACACTTTATGGGGATTCAGCTGCTTAGTGTGCACAAATTTTTCTGTGTTAATTTTCTTTCTTCTTTTCTAACTGATGGTACATAATTTTCATACACTGACACCCTTACTTTGGTGTATTATTGTAAGGAGATTTATCTAAGATGTGGAACACTGACAACTACCATAATCACCTAAACCATTTCACTTGAACTTCTCCTAAATAACTTCTCCAGCCCATTGTCATGACAATAAGCCAACTGCTTTTATGCAAGTAGTTTTGCCATTCTTAGAATGTCCACAACTCATAAAATACTGTGAATAAATGTACATACACCAACACAATGGATGAGAATGATAAAATATCAATACCAGGAAATGCTCATACTACCAAATTGAGTACATAAAGAGATAATTTGAACATCAAGTAAGACAAAAACCCAGCATACAATTGAGGAACTGAGCAGCAGGCCCCAAATTTAGCAGAAGAATTATTGGTAATAGATTACTGTGAGGTGAGGGATCTTCTTTAAGGGAGTGACTCGAGGTAGTCTGACTAGACTTTAGTGGATGAACCTTCACTGAGGGCCCTCTGAGTACAAATGCTTGACCAGATGAGCCTCAACATATATGACAGAATGCAGGAAGTCTGGTGAGGGGCTATGGAGGCTGTGATAGGGGAGAGGGTGTATTTTCTGGTTGTAAGCTTGGTTGCCAATTACTTATTTTCAGAGAGTAAGTATCTCATTACCTGCTTTTCCTGCTTTCTAAGTTGCTGATTGACAGATGTGATATTATTCTGATAGGTTTGCCTTAGTAGGCTAGTTGACATTTTATAATCTCCTGTCTAATACATTTTTTTTTTGTATTTTTGGTTTCTTCATGATGATGCGTTATAGATTAGTGCTTCCTCAATGATGTCTATTTGAACTGTTAAGACCCTTTTGTCCATTTCTTACTCATGGTTGGAAAAATTTTCTGTTACCATCATTTTCAAATAAATTGTGTATGTCATTATCTCAGCTTCTTCTTCAAACTAATATATTCTTAGATTTGGTCTCTTTAGCATATATCAGAATTCTAGGAAATTCGGGTAAATTTTTTTCTGTGACTATGTGTGAATGTAAGATTCTATACATATTTTCCTTAACCCAGAAATTTGACCTGCTTGGTGATATATGTTGCACTCTGGTTTTTATTGTATTGATCTAATCTTATTTTTAGTATTTTCAGAGTCTCATTTTCATTTTTGAAATGTGCTTATGTGTTTTAGTATATATTTTTATTGAGCTTTCCTGCATTTCAAACAACAAAACTTAATTATATTTAGACTTGCACTTTCCAATCCTTACACAACCCACCACCAGATTCCATGCATTCTGTCATTAGATGAAGGCCTATCCATTCATGCATTATACCCAGATGTCCTTCAGTGCAAGCTCATCACTAAAGGCTAGTCACACTCCCTTAAAGAAGATCAACTGTCATTTGCCCCACAGTAATGTGTTGCTAATAGTTTGCACTTAAGTTTGGGGCCTGCTCCGCATTTACCCAGTTCTATGCAGAGTGATGAAGCAATTGTGACCTCCAATCCAGGCCACTGTGCTAGTGTGATCCCCACAGCTTTTTTGATGCATTTGATCAACTCCATCATCTGAAAGCAGGAGTCTTCATATCCTGGGGCTTAAGAAAAAAGAACATGACCAGACTTGAGTCTCTGAGGTTTTGGGGTATGCCTTTGGGGGCAACCTTTTGTGGGTCACCAGTCAAAACTAATGGTTGGTGAACAGATGAACCACTGTTGGTTTGGATTAGGCCTGTGGAGACACCCTGGGGCATGTCAGCAGACAACACTGGCCCAGGAGATTCCTGGGCCAATAAGCCCCTGAGGTTTAAGACTTAGCCTGTGGATGCTATATTCTGAGTCAGGTCAACCAAAATCGATGTCCTAGGTTTGTGGGGAGGTGAGCATCTGGTATTTCTGTCTAGGATTGTGGAGTCCTTAGCTGCACACAGGTTACCAGACAGGAATTTCCCAAACGATGACTCTGGGGAAGGTGAGTGTGTCGGGTTTAAGTCTGAGCCTATGGAGTCCTCATTCTCAAATATGTAACCATGCACAGGTTGCCCAAAAGATGACTCTGCGGAAGGTGAGCACATGGAGTTTATGTCTGGGCCTATAGAGTCCCCATCCTCAGAAAGGTGACCATGCAGGGATTGCCTAAAAGATGACTCTGTGGAAGGTGAGCACATGGTGTTTGTGCCTGCACCTATGGAGTCTTCATTGTCAAATAGGTATTCATGCATGGATTGCCCAAAACATGACTCTGCAGAATGTGAGGCCATGGTGTTTATGCTTGGGCCTTTGGAGCCTTCATTATAAAATAGGTACTATGGACCAATTGCCCAAAACATGACTCTGCAAAAGGTGAGGCCATGGTGTTTATGCCTGGGCCTGTGGAGTCTTCATTGTAAAATAGATAGTCATGCAGGATTGCACAAAGATGACTCTGCAGCAGGTGAGCCCATGGTGTTTATGTCTAGGCCTGTGGAGTCCTCATCCTCAACTATGTAACCATGCAGAGATTGTCTAAAAGATGAATTTGGGGAATGTGAGCCTTTGGCTTTTATGTCTGGCCCTGTGAATACTTTATCTCTGGGTTGGTCACCTTCAGTGCCCACTCCTGGCCTCCACGAGCATTTCTTTGCCAGTATAAGGACAAAACCCAACTCCAGTCAGTGCCTTTCATGTGCCAATGACTTTAACTGATACAATGCTTCCTTCTGAGGGCACAGCAGAAAGAACAGTTACACTCACTATGTCTAAGCACAACCCAAAGAGCTTTCTCTTATTTTCTGTCCTCAAGATTGTGATAGTTATTTTTCTAATGGCTGTGACCAAACACCTGTGAGGAAATGACTTCAGTCCTGAGAGTGACAGGTTGATATAGCATTAGCAAGAGTATACTGCCAATAGAGGTCCAGTTAGCCATTTCAAGGTATTCATATGAGTATATAGCCTTCTTAATGAAACTTATGTCTCTCTGCTGTTTATGTATTATATCAGCCCCTTCATCTCAAGAGCCCTACAATTTATTTGAGCATCGCTACCTGCTAGAGACCACCTTTTCAAACACTTCAAATTGTTCCTTTTCACATCCAAACCTTAAAAGCCACCTTTCCATATTAATATCAATAAAAGTAGTGGTGAGAATGACAATTATAGACAGAGGAAGCTTCGATGTTCCCACAGTACTGAGCCTGAAAAAAAATCACTTTTCTCCTTCCACCATATGGGTTCTGGTTATGTGAGTTCATGTGGTGAGGCTTGTGACAGACACTTTTGCCTGCTAAGCCATCTCACTCATGCAGTTACATTTCTTTTTTTTTTTTTTTTTTTTTGGTCTTTTTGAGACAGGGTCTCCCTGTAGCCCCAGCTGTCCTGGAACTCACTCTGTAGACCAGGCTGGCCTTGAACTCACAAAGATCCACCTGCCTCTGCCTCCCAAGTGCTAGGATTAAAGGCGTGCGCCACCACGCCCGGCCATGCAGTTACATTTCATCTCATATCATTCAGAATTATGGGTGGCCAGAGGCCACTGGCACTGTAAGAAAATGCTCTGTCTCCTGAGATATACAGCAAGGACTGTGGTGAACATCATGGGCCTGAGAAGAAAGAGATTCATCAAATTCCTCAAGAAATACTATCAATCTAGAATCATGTAGAAAACAAAAGTTTCTTTCTTATGGGCATAAGAGATGGACTCACTCCTTCTTCCTCCCTCCAACTCTTCCATGCTATGATTTAAAAAATATTTTACAGTATTTTTGTTTTATTTTATGCGTAAGAATATATTGCTGCATGTATGCAAGTGCACTCCCTTCAGTGGGTTTATGTAAAAGACCTCCAAAAGTATAGCCATAAATTGAAGAAAGATCTTGATTGATGCCTGTGAAGGAGAAGTAAAGGCAAGAGTAGTCGGGCACCCATTCTAGGCAGAGAACCAAGAGAAGTAAGCAGAAGAAAACTTTAAATGTCCAATTTACAGTCCATGAGAATGTATTGATGAGGGCTTCCAAAAGCATCCATTTATCTCATTTGGCTCTCTTCTGGACTCTGTGGGCATTGCATACACGCACATTGCACTTATAGGAAGAACACGCCTACACACGAAATAAAAGTAAAAGTTAACAACTCTTAAGTGTCTGCTGACACTAACTTCACTTGATAGGCCTTAACATAAATGATAGAAGGCATGAATTCTATCTAGGGCATCTATGGGAGGGTGCTGATATGGAAGGGACAATAAAGATGATTAAGATGTTATATATGAAATACACAAAATATAGTGAAATATACCAAAGAAAGAAAACAACCACAATAAAAAACAAATTTCTACTTTTCACATATGAGAAAAATCATATTACAACTGTTTCATGGGAATGAATTATTCCATTTAACACAAGCATCTCTGTTTTTAGCCAGTCTTCCTGCAAAAGACATATTTTCATTCTTTATGACTGAGATAAAATCCATTATGCATATTTATTTTTTGTCTTTTTGAGTCAGGGTCTCTCTGTAGCCCCAGCTGTCCTGGAACTCACTCTGTAGACCAGGCTGGCCTTGAACTCACAAAGATCTGCCTGCCTCTGCCATTATGCATATTTTCATCTTTTGATTATATTTGTAATGGTGCTGAAATAAGCAGGTGTGACTATAACAGCCTAAGCGGTTTTTTTCAGTATATACTCAGAAGAGATAATGCCAGAAGACAAAGTATGCATTTAATTCCCTGAGGAACTTCCTTCCTGGTTGCACTAATTTACATTCACATCAACAGTCCTTGAGGATTGAAAACATAGCACAAAAGCTATTTTTCCAAGTTTGTCATTGAAGTTGATTTGTCTGGGATATTTGGAAGCTGAATTCTTGTAATAAATTTTGGTATCGAACTTAGTATCTAACTTGGACTTTCCTTAAACTCTTAGACTTCTTGCCTCTACATCCTGAGGGTTGGATTATAGGGATACAGCACCACGCCTACTTTATAAAGAGATGGATTTTTTGGGCTGGAGAGATGGCCTAGCAGTTAAGAGCGCCGACCACTCTTACAGAGGACCCAGGTTCGATCTCCAGCACTCACATGGCGGCCGAGAACCGTCTGAAACTCCAATTCCAGGAGAACTCCAGTTCCAGGGGAATCCGAGACCCTCTTCTGACCTCCGCGGCGTTACACGACATGGGTGCACAAACTTGCATGCAGACAGTACATTCATAAACATACAGAAATAAATAAAATTAATTAAAAAATTAAAAAAATAAAGAGATGGATTTTTTTTAAAGAAAACTAATAAAATAAGTAAAACAGTAGCTAGGAAAAAAGGAAAGAAATTAAAATTAGACATGAAAAGATAAATATTACAATAGACACCAAAGAAATGTTAACACAGAAACACACAAGTGGCCATGTGCAACAAACAAGAGGGAACATGCAAGCAAAACACTCATACACATATAACAAAATAAATCAGTATATAAAGAGTACAAGAATATAACACCAAAAAAGAATAAATAATTATTTGGATATAGATGTTTTTAACTGGATTTAAACATCACACAATGTATACATTTTCAGAAATATCTCATGAGAAAGCACATGAATGCATATTAATTTGTTTAATTTACCAGGCAAAGAACACATCCACCTCAATTCCTATAGAGATGACAATTGGCTCATTTGTAGGATACACGGATGCAGGGGGCTTAGACATTCTCTTGGGGGAGATCTCCAGAGACCTCCAAGTGTCTGCAATTATCTACACTTCTTAGTGTATTGGCCTTAGAAATCCCAGCATGATTTGGTGGAGCCATTCGTGAAAGGTTCACTGCTTAACAAAGTTCTAGTGACCAGACTTGTCTGGTTAAAGTCTGCTCTCCAGCTGACCTTGGTTTTTAATAATTCTTCTTATCATATTAATTCTTACTTTTCTTGCCTGCTTGACTTTTGGCTTTCTAGCAGTTAGGGCACCTGCTTCTGCCTCAGGAAGTGGAACTGACACTTTTGCCTTTTCTAGAAATGAGTACTTTGTGAGAAATAATGGCACTGTGTACACAGCTTAAAAGTATGATGCAGTAGTAATTAAGAACTCCATAGAAACTGTGTCATGCACAGATTGCCCAAGAAAAGAAAGGAATTTTGATTTCATGGTCAGGTTTAAACTAAAAAAAGGATTGTAGGGCAAAGTGAAACTAAGTCCAGTAAAACTGTGGATTCTAGTGATCTGATTAATAGCCTTTAGAAAATCACTTTAGCAGAAAGTGTTAAAAACAAAAACTGAGGAAAACAATGACCACAATATAAACAAGATATGAATCAAAGCTACACCAGCCACAAAATGACTTACAGGTTGAGCAAACAAGGAACTAAAGTGAGAAAAATAAACTTCTCTATTGTTAAAGTTTAAAGCTCATTTTTTACACTGTCCAGCACCTGTGTAACTTCAAGGCATAAAGAATGGAATCCTCAGAGTTAAAAGTTAATATTAACTTTGCTTTGCTGAAAAACTGTTAAATTGCTTAGCTGAATGGCTGTACTATTATTTCACTTTCTTGATGTCTCAACTAAATGATTGTACCATTATTGATTGTTTTACTGTTTTTGATGTTAAGAATAATTTCAAGTGTGAATTTTCTGAAAAATAGTTAAAGGGAAGTTGGGTTATTTTTCATCATTAGCTTAGACTTGTATAACATGTATAAGTTTTAGGGCACATAAAAATAAACTTTGGGAACTGAGGAGCAGAGAAAAAAAAAGAGAAGAATAGAAATCGGCAGAGTGGCAAACCTGAAAGGCCCTCTGCACAGGATCAGAGAAGGCAAAAGCTCTCTGATCCTTAGGTCAAGAAATCGGCAGAGTGAAGAACCCAAGAGGTCCTCTGCACAGGAGAAGGGAAGATAGATGCTCCTCAGGTCACGAAAAAGAAAAAGATTCTTGTGTCTTATTTTACTAATTTCTCCGCCGCCTTTGTGACCACCCACTTCAGGAACTGAACCTGCTGGAGCTGGACTCTGGCAGTAACTCAACATTATGTTGTTTTATAAGGAACAGACTGAATCCATTGACATTCATTTTTATTTGTATGAATGTTAATCACTGTTAGTACACATCAGCCTTTTCCTGACCTGATGATTTGCTATTGAGCTTCAACCATGGTGAGTAAATCGTCTCAAGCATATAAATGGACTGAAAGACACAAACCACACGATCATCTCAGTTGACACAGAAAAAGCCTTTGACAAAATCCAGCATCCCTTCATGCTTAAAGTCTCAAGGAGAGAAATGTCATTGATTTTTAAATAACAATCACTTCCCTAAATGGTTTATAACCCTCTCTTATTTGTTGTTTGCAGACATTATATGTGAACTGTGAGAAAGATAATCTTATTGTGTCTCTTTCACAAATAAGGAGGTAAGTAACTCTTCAAAGGATAAAGCAAGAATGCATACATGCAAGTTCAGGACTTTCTTCCATTCTCTCTGCATTAGAGAAGTTAGATAACTTTGATGCTTCCCTGTAAGAACTCTTCTGGCAACACTTAGGAAATACAGACTAGCTGAACTTAGGGGTCCCAAACCACTATTCTGAACTGAACTTTCTTTCTCTTTTATTGAAATATTATCTCTCTTCTATTTTCTACATTCAAGGGAGAAGCATAATTCATACCAGAGCAGTGGGAAGCCTCCTTTTGTACAGGGTGAGAGGTAGGGGTTTAATTTCATTCTTCTACAAGTGGTGATCCAGTTTTGCCAATACCACTTGCTGAAGATGCTGTCTTTCTTCCATTGTGTCTTCTTGGCCCCCTTGTCAAATATAAGATGGCTGAAATTGAATGTGCTCAAATTTGGATCTTCAGTTTTGTTCCATTGGTCAACAGGTCTGTTATGTGCCAGTACCAGGCTGTTTTTATGATTATAGCCCTGTAGTATAGTTTGAAGTCTGGTATAGAGATCCCCTTTGTATTACTATTTTCGCTCAGGGTTGTTTTAGCTATTTGGGGTCTTTTGTTTTTCCAAATGAAATTAAGGACTTCTTTTTCCAAGCCTGTGAGGAAACTCTTGGGGATTTTAATAGGGATCGCATTAAATCCATACAAGAGTTTGGGTGGAATAGACATTTTTACTATATTAATTTTCCCAATCCATGAGCATGGGAAGTTTTTCCATCTTCTGATGTCTTCTTCAATTTCTTTCTTCAAGACTTTAAAATTTTTGTTGTAGAGGTCTTTGGTGTCTTTGGTTGGGTTTGTTCCTATGTATTTTATTGTTTTTGAGGCTATTGTGAGTGGGAAGATCTCATTGAATTCCTTCTTCAGTGGCTTGTTGTTGGTGTAAAGAAAGGCTACTGATTTTTTAGGTTAATTTTGGATCCTGCCACTTTACTGAAGCTCTTAATCATTTCTAGGAGTTTTTTGGTGGAGTTTTTAGCATCCCTTAGGTAAACAATCATATCATCAGCAAAAAGGGATAGCTTGACTTCCTCTTTTCCAATTAGTACTCCTTTAGTTTCCTTTTCATGCCTTATTGCCCTAGCGAATGTTTCAAGCACTATATTGAAGAGAAGTGGTGACAGGGGGCAGCCTTGCCAAGTTCCTACCTTTAAAGGGAAAGCTTCTGTCATTTCCCCATTTAGGATGATATTGGCCGTGGGTTTCCTGTATATGTCTTTGATAACATTGAGGAATGATCCCTCCAATCCAATTCCCTCTAGGGCTTTAAGCATGAAGGGATGCTGGATTTTGTCAAAGGCTTTTTCAGCATCAATTGAGATGATGGTGTGGTTTTTGTCTTTCAGTCCATTTATATGCTTGATGATATTTATTGATTTTCATATGTTGAACCATCCCTGCATCTCTGGTATGAATCCAACTTGGTCACGATGGATGATCTTCTTGATGTGGGTCTGTATGTGATCTACCTGCAAAACTTTAAAGCATCATATTTTTCCTCAATTTCTCAATTTCCCTCTTAGTAAAGGAAAGAATGATTATTTCACCCAAAAGGATTAATTTGTAAGTCCATTATTATTTGTTTTAATACAGACTATGTACCAAAGTGATCATGGGAATTAAGATTGGCAACAAAATAGTTTAAAGAACAGGTTGGTGAACTTGAGTTTCCAAAGATTTACAGTAAATTAGCAATAATAGTTGGTTTGGGATGAATAGTTTACCTCCAGAGGCTGCAATTCAAATAAGAGAATTTTATATGTTGAAAATACAGAAGAAAATTCAGAACATTATTATCAAATATGGAACCTGTCAAAAGTACTGATTCAAGAACCAAAGAAAGACTATAATGTGGTCAACTATTGATCCTTATTCTCTGTGATTTGGATTATAACAGTAAGGAATAAAAGAATTAATGCAAGCTGGGCGTGGTGGCACACGCCTTTAATACTAGCACTCAGGCGGCAGAGGCAGGTGGATCTTTGTGAATTCAAGGCCAGCCCGGTCTACAGAATGAGTTCCAAGACAGTTATCTACAGGGAGACCCTGTCTCAGAAAGCCAAAAAAAAAAAAAAAAAAAAAAAAAAAGAATTAATGCTAATAAATGTGGGCTCTTTATCAGGCTGAAAATGAAGATCCCGAGGAATCAATTTTGAATTCATTCCTTAGATGGAATTGCAGAAGTTGCAGTTATGTGCTTGGAGTGAAGAAAGACTGAGATCTGGGCTTAATAGCTCATATCTTTAACCCCAGAACTCCCGAGGCAGAGTCAGGGAGCTCTCTCTGAGATCAAAGACAGCTCATCTACAGATCAAGTTCTGGGCCACACAGAACTACATAGGGAGACCATGTCTCAAGCGGCCCCATCCCTGCAAAAAAAAAAAAAAAACAGAGAAAGACAGAGAAACACTGGATGGTACAAATACAGCATCAATGTCAAAGGAAAGGGATACTGGGGAAGGATGGAAGACTCAACATTTCACATACTCACCAACAACGGAAGCTCTGCATGCCCAACACCAACCTTGAACAAAATGTGGTCTATTTCCCATGTTGTCAATAACAAGACAAATAAAAAAAAAACAGAAGTATACTTTCTTTTATATACTACCCTATTTATTTCTTGAGTGGTACTTAAAAGTTAAGTTTCATCATAAATTTCATTTTTACTTGGAAATACATTGTTAGGGTGACTTAGGACCAGTGACTCCTGATAGGTAAATGGCACACTGAATGTGCATCTCTTACAAAAACGTGAACTCCGTATTGCATATACCCAGGAATATGCATTAACTCAGGTTGAAATTGCTCTCAGAATTCCCCAGTTATCCAACCACCTCACCATCATCACATGACATGGTTGAGTATTTAAACGTACATGATGGAAGGTATGTGTACATCTTTTAGAGTAATATGGGATAAAAATGGAAAGATGTGAACCAAGAAATATGATTTGGAAATAACATACAGTTTGTTTCCAAAGGATATAATTTTAATATAGGTGCAATGTAATAGGCTGGTGCAAGTTAGCCTTTCTGGGTGCTTAACGACCATACTTTTTTATAACTTTGTTCCTTGCCCTCAGAGGTCAACCAAGTCTTAGGGGATTATGCATTGAGGCATCTCTTGAAATGTCCTGCAAATGTGGTTCACCATTCTTCTCGTTCAGGGAGATCTTAGAGAGCCACTAATGGGACTTCAGCCAGTGTCCAGTCTATAAAGAGGAAAGTCTGCTCATGCTTCAGAAAAGGAAGCCCGGTCTAGCAAGACCTGATTTTGTCCTCGGGTGGATGGAACTGTTAAATGAAAAGCTGAAAGGAGCAAGGTGCTCCCACCCTCCTCCCTCCTGCCCCCCCAGCAAAAAAAACCACATGAGACCCCTGAGGACCAGATCCTCAGCTGACCTTGAGAAAACAAAGACCTTAGTTAATCTGCGATAATTGAGTGGCCTTAAGCATCCAAAAGGAAAGTACTACCAAATATAAATAATCAGTCAGTAAGACTAGAGAACTGTACTCTAGACAAAGAACTTGAGATCTCAGTAAAAAGAAAAAAAGAAAAAAAGAGAGAGTACTGTTATTTGGCCTGTCTTCAATTCTTACTGGCAAGTGCATCTACTCTGTGGCTGCCACCTCTTTTGGCACTCTTCAAAGACATGAGACACACCTTTTTAACCTTCCCATATGGACCGAGGACTCATGTCTCTCCAAGAATCTTCCAAACCTTCAATGCCAGATGGGGACTACTGAGATACCCAGCTTATGGACTAAACAGCTAAGGGGATGTCAGCCTCTTCAGAATATAGACTGCCATTGTTGGACTACCTGGGCTGTATCATGGAGGCCAGTGCAGGGGGATCTAGACAAGATGTGTGCTTACTGGACTTCATTTGGAGGACCAGGGGAGGGAAAGACCCCAACGTGGAGCAAAAGTGCAGGATTGATGGTTGTTTGGGATTGCCAAGGAGGAACCTTCGAGCACTTCCTTAAGGAAAACTTGACATCTTTTAGAAAAAAAAATCCTCTAATTCAACTGATATGTGTATGTATGTATATATTTATGTATATATATATATATATATATATATATAAAACCATGTATGTATATACGTATATATACTGTAGCAATGCAATTTGCAGAGAACAACAAAAGAACTGAAAAAAAAAAACTCTGGAAAGACTCAGAAAATGATACAGGACATGTATGGCAGAGTGCAGGGACTTGGGTGGGGTGGTGGGGCATGGAAAGGGAAGCAACTCTAGATTCAATTGAGAAATGATGTATGACCTGTAGAAAAAGTTTAATAACAATAAAAAAAGAAAGCAGCAATGTGTACTTTCCTTTTGAGAACGCTTGAAAATTGTTTTTGCTGACCCTGATTTCGGACATTAGTTCAGTCGCATCCTCTCCTGCCACTCCCCCAATCTTTTTCTCTTGCTCAGTCCCTGATAATTTCATTGCTATCTCTTTCCTACCCCAATCATTTTCTTCCTCAGGACCTGTGCACTTCCCCAGGAGGAAGGCTCTCACTCTATTCAGTTATTGGCTCACATGTTACTGGGACATAGAGTCCTTTCCTGACCACCTTCCTGAGATAAAACTGCTGTGCTCACTGCATACATTGTGCTCTACATCTTTGTGATTTGTTATAGTCTTATCAATCTTATATTTGTGTTATCGATTCATGTTTACTTTTCCCATGTGAAATATAAATTTTATGAGAATAAAGACATTTTCCTTGACCATAACAGTCCGTTTTCCCACCTAAACCTCTTTTCCTTTTGCCTTATGTATATATGAATGTGAATGGGGTGAATATGATAAAAATATACTGTGCATTGTGGTACAGCATTCCTGCATTCAGGAGTACATTGTGCATGTGCAGGCACAATCTGCTTAACACACTAAGTAATCCTATATAGTACAGGGGATACCCTGTCCCATGAGGCTGTCATGTGTTTGGCACCATGAACTGATTTGTTTGTCTGCATGTCCCTTTTCAGGTACACCCCACAAGCTGGGATGATGGTTGATGGTGTGAACATCTAGGATTGGCCACAGGGAGGTGATGTCACACAATGTAGGGGCTAGCCTTACCAGACCTATATAAGTTGCTTGTGGCCTACATAGACTAAATGGATTTGCTCTCTTTTATGTGGTCTCCAGGATGTTACTGGAGTTACCCCATGTGTGGCCCCTTTTCAGCTTATTTAAGCTTGAGGTCAGCAGCCCCACAAATGGCACCTCTGAACAGGGACACCTGAAGCAATTTGGTGAGTCACAGGCATGTGAACCTCCACTATGAAGCATCTGCTCTCTTTTTCTAGGGAGCCTCTCCTTCAGGTTGAGCAACATTGGGACATTGTCCTCCAATGTGCCCCCTGGCTCTCTGCTGCTAGTCTTTTCATCTCCCTTATAACTATTCTCCAATGTTTGAGCCAGTAGCAGATTAATATCCCTGAGGTATTGCAAGCTAAAATAAAAAAGAAAACCGAAAAACCCCTTCATTCACTGACTCTGGCACCACTCCCACCACTGAGGAGGCTTTGGCCCAAGAGCCAGAATCTGTCCCTTTGTAGATCTTAAGGATTCTCAGGACCCTGCTCCTTCCCTCGAACCTCCACCCTCTCCACATTATGCTTATAGTGAATCCACAATTGCCCCTTTGGTTTCCTTAGAGCTGGGCTATCAGCTGCCTCCTCAGACTTTGGCTACTCTGAGGGATATGCATAGGGATGCTCCCCTCAGGTCTCCTCCCCATTTAGAGGCTTTTCCTATTTACATTGCACCTACTCTGAAGCACCCAATTCTTTGTTATCCTCATGGCTCTGACACCACCAAGGACGTCCATGAAGCTGTTTCTGGAGATAGCTTGCCTTCTCCATACTGAGCCTCTTAGATAACTTTTCCTTGAGTCTTAACACCTCTTATGAGGGCTATCTTAGCTCCCAGTGACTTCTTAAAGTGGAAGGCTTTTATTTATGATCTAGCCAGTGCCTCCCAGAGGCACAAGTGAGAGTCATGAGACCTCCCTGGCTACGCCCAGGGATTGGGATGTGATAACACAAGGTCTGAAATTGGACCCTTAGAGGTGAGGTCATGCTGCATATAAAATCCATTCATTTTGAATAAAGTGCCAATCTGTATCTGGGTAAAAGCTATCAGCTGCCAGATGGTGAGACTGGAGATAGACAAACAGCCACAAGTCTGGTATTAAGCCCTGAAGCCAGCATCATCTTGCTTTTGGTGTGAGAGGCTCTGAAAGGAGCCAGCAGGTCTTGGCTTTGTGTCTTTGTCTAACCTGATCACATAGTCATGTTGAATTTATGTGTTGTTTTGGTCTGGAGATGATTTTATGCTATGACCATTTAAAAGCTTTCTCTTTCCATCTTGGCATGCCAGTTTAAAATGTAATATTTTACTTAAATCCTGGGGACTCTAAACATCTTTAAGTAAAAATATGTGCACAATCAATTAATTAAAAATCCTAGGCTTTAAAATAAGTGTGAGGTCATCTCTAGAACCTCTTTAAGGATTCAAAATATAAGAGCACTGTTGTCTTTAGATCATGAGGAATATAACATTAATGCTGCTCATTTTGTTTTACAACTAGGTACTTGGTACTAGCATCCACAGATGAGGGATACTATTCATATTTTGTTTCTCTGGGACTGTGTTACTTCACTTAGTAAAAAATCTTCTAGTTCCATCCATTTACCTGCAAATTTCATGATGTCATCTTTCTTTACCGCTGCATAGAACTCCATCATGTAGATGTACCACATTTTCTCTATCCACTCGTGGGTTGAGGGGCATTTGGGTTGGTTCCAGCTCTTTGCTATTGTGAAGAGAACTGCAATAAACATGGCTGTACATATATCTCTACTGTAGGAAGAGTCTGATGGATATATACCCAGAAGTGGTATGGCTGGGCCAAGTGGTAGGCTCATTTTGAGTCTTTTAGGGGTTCTCCATGCTGCTTTCCATAGTGGTTGTACAAGTTTGCATTCCCACCATCAGTGGGTAAGTGTTCCCCTTTCCCCTCACCCTCTCCAGCATTTGGTATCACTTTTGTTGTTGTTGTTGTTATTTTAAAACCTTGGAATTTTAGTATATGATTGAGGGTATGTGTGCCTCGTTTAGTGTAATATGAGATTAAAATGGAAAGATGCAAATCAATAAATATGGCCTAACATATAGTTTGTTTCCAAAGGTTACAATTTTAATATAGGTGCAATGTAACAGGCTGGCTCCACTCCTTTCTGCATGCTTAATGACCACACTTGATGTCCATACCAATTTGGCTGAGGGACCTAGGGGATAACTTTGTTCCTTGTCCTCAGAGGTCAACCAAGTCTTAGAGGATTATGCATGGGGGCATCTCTTGAAATGTCCTGAAGATATGGTTCACCAGTCTTCCTGTTCAGGGTGGTCTTGGAGAGCCACTAATGGGACTTCAGCCAGTGTCCAGTCTATAAAGAGGAAAGTCTGCTCATGTTTCAGAAAAGGAATCCTGGTCTAGCAAGACCTGATTCTGTTCTTGAGTGGATGGAACTGGTAAATGAAAAACTGAAAGGAGCCAGGCCCCCCTCCCCAAAAAAAAACCCCTGAGAAACCTCAAGGACCAGATCCTCAACTTACCTCAAGAAAACAAAAACCTTCATTAATCTGGACTATGTAGACTTAAGCATCCAAAAGGAAAGTAAAACCAGAAATAAGCAATCAGTAAGACTAGGGAAATTGTACTTCAGATGTAAAACTTGAGATCATAATAAAAAGACAAAAAGAAAAAAGGGAGCACTGTTGTTTGGCCTGTCTTCAATTCTTACTGGTAAGTGCAGTAACTCTGTGGCTGCCACTGCTTTTGCCACTCATCAAAGCCATGAGACACAGCTTTTTAACCTTCCAATATGGACTGAAGACTCATGTCTGTCCAAGAATCGTCAAAACCTTCAATGCCAGATGGGGACTACTGAGATACCCAGACTAAGCAGCTAGGGGGATTTCAGCATCATTAGAGTATAGACTGCCATTGTTGGACTCCCTGGGCTGTATCATGGAGTCCAGAGTAGGAGACCAAGACAGGAAGCATGCTTAATGGACTTTGTTTGGGGGACCATGGGAGGGAAAGACCCCAGTGTGAAACACAAGGGCAGGATTGATGGATGTTTGGGCTTGCCAAAGAGAAACCCTCCAAGCATTTCCTTAAGGAAAACATGGCATCCTTTAGCAAAAAAATAATCCTCCAATTCAGGTGATATGGGTATATATGTATTTATATATTAATATACAAACTATATATATATATATATATAATATATATTATATATATAAAGCAATACAAGTTAGAGAGCACAACAAAAGAAGTGGAAAAAAAAACTCTGGAAAGACTCAGAAAAAGATGCAAGACCTTTATGGTAGATTGCAGGGACTCAGGTGGGGTGGGGGGCATGGAAAGGGAAGGAAATCTAAATTTGATTGAAAAATGATATAAGATATATGGAAAAAGTTTAATAACAATAAAAAATTAAAAAAAGAAAAAGTCTAGATTTCTGCAAACAAGTCTTTTGAAATGATTCTTACCAGGATTTATAGAAAAAAGAGATACAGGGAAAAATTATTTTTGGGCACTACTTAAGAAACCATTATAAATAGAAATATAAATGCAGTTGTAATGGTGCACCTGAGCAAGTCTCAATCTGTAGGTTTTTTAGGGTGGAATTTTCCCATGAGGTAACTGGGGTGCAGTGTGTGGGGCAAGGATTGCTCCTCAGTCTTAGGATGCCAGAGCCTGCCTTCCTAGATTCTGTACTTACTTCAGGTTGATTATCCCTTTCTTATTTTTATTTCTCCTTTTTGTCCTGGCAAAG
This sequence comes from Rhizomys pruinosus, assembly GCA_009823505.1. Classification (NCBI taxonomy): domain Eukaryota; kingdom Metazoa; phylum Chordata; class Mammalia; order Rodentia; family Spalacidae; genus Rhizomys; species Rhizomys pruinosus. The sequence continues at coordinate 1,028,579 of VZQC01008059.1, read as the reverse complement.
TGTATCCTGTGCCTATCTTACCATTATGTTTGTTTTGAACCAATGAATTTATTGGGGTTACTCAAGGGGTATGAAAGAGGTCTTGTTTACAATAGTAGGTGTGTTTAAGGATAGTTGCAGCACCACAGAGCCCGACCCAGCCTGAATGACAAGTCAAGAACATGCACAATGTGGAGGCAGCTCAACAGGTCTGACAGTCTCTTCCAGGCAGCTTGGTTGGTAAGAGAGCCTCTTTCAGGTGGCTGTGCTTCCTCTGTTCTCCCCTGAACCTGTTATTTTGAAAGCACATACTGAACAGTGTTTCAAGTTTGTAGTTGGAGGTAAGTTTTCCTTGAAAAAATCATTTCATGAATCTCACCCATATTTTACATAGATAATATTGAGATTAGCATTTGGACATTAGACCTCTGAGATCGACACATAGCAAATCCCCTGGTATTTTAAAAATGGAATAAAAGCATTTTTCCCATGAAAGGATATTAATTTGGGGGCAAGGGGTACAATACTTTGGACTTGACATTTGCGACTCCCCAAAGTTCACATTTTGAAACCCTGTTTCATAGTGGCACCATTTTTGGAAAGTTAGTCATGAATGTGGTGCCCTCCTGAATGGATGTAGGGAGCTCAACAGCCTTGTGGGGTTTTTTTTGACAGTGACAACAGAAAGAAATATTGAATGACTGTAAACAGAAAAGAACGTCCTTTCCAGGACCATGTCATCACTTTAATTTTGTATTCTAGCCTTTGGGACTATGAGAAGGAAATTACTGTTTTTTATAAGCTACCCAGCCAATAAGAATTTGCTATAGAGCTCAAACTAAAACAATAGGAAACATACTTATCTGAGGATGTTTTTTTTTTTAAATAAATATCCATTTTTTTAAATTTTATTTATTTCTGTATGTGTATAAATGTACTGTCTGCATGCACGTCTGTGCACCCGTGTCGTGCAGTGCCGCGGAGGTCAGAAGAGGGTGTCGGATTCCCCTGGAACTGGAGTTCTCCTGGAATTGGAGTTTCAGACGGTTCTCGGCCGCCATGTGGGTGCTGGGGATCGAACCCGGGTCCTCTGCAAGAGCGGTCGGCGCTCTTAACCGCTAGGCCATCTCTCCAGCCCTGAGGATGTTTTTATTATAGTAAAAGGATACAACCAGGAAAAGGAAGAGGTATGTGGAGCAATGCCCGGGAGTTGTCTAAACACTGAGTGTTGGCACGAGAGCTTCTGATCCAGTGGCTTTGGCACAGGTGTCTACCTCTGCCTTACACCTGACAGAGAGCAGCCCAAAATACTGGAAGTGTGGTCAGATGTGTCATCTCCAAGTGTCCTGCCCCTCTCTGGCAACCTGAATCCCAACAGGCTAAGTGACCCTCCATGACTTGCCCAAAATGCCAGAGGGGATTCCCCTGGCCCTGAGATTTTCTCTCTAAAAACAAGTTTCTGGGGTCAGTTCTAGAGACTAGGCTGATATGGCTTCAGATGCCAATAATTAAAGTCCCCAAAATGTTGCCTCTTAATCAGCTCCAAAAGGCTTTGTGTACTATTAGCTGGCTGTGCCCATATCACTAGAGGAGATGACTCCATGTATGATTGCCTAAGGGACTCTTCAGAGCCTTCCTCACTTGGCAGTGTGATCAGAAAAGCACACTTTGTTCTCCAAAGCATCAATGCTGTTCTGCAATGAACCCTCACTGTTAGATTTGACTCCTCCCTCCCCTTAATAGGGATTATGCTCCCTTCAGATGATTATTCCTAGGGTCAGGGCATTGTTGAAAGAATACATAAAACTTTCAAGGAGCAATTATCAAACCAGAAGGGGGAGGCCTATATCTCCTCCCCCATGATGCAGCTTCTTGCACATCCCTCCCTTGGTCTGCTTTTTCCAGACCTCATTAAGTCTGTTCTAGGCCCTCTGTGGTTTTCAAACTATCTTTATATTCATGTGACTGACCCCACTGGTCAATTACACATGCTATCCCATAGCACTTAGTAGTGAGATGGCCAGCTGGGGATTTTCCCCACTAACTCTATCTGCTTATTCTGCTTCATGCTAGTTCCACATCTCAAGGTCCATTGCACAATCCATACCACCATTGCTACACTCACAAATGCTGCAAAAACAATCCACCATGTCAGGATTCCCTCTGCTTCTTCCTCCATCACTTTCCCTGAGCACTTGCTTTTGCCTAATCCTACACTACGCACAGTTCTTTTTACCATGCAAATCAATGTAATTGGAAGGTCCAGGGATTTGAATGTGGACATCTCTGAGGGCCATCTCAATAATGGCTGCCTCAGATATATGTATACAATATAGACAAATTACCTATGGAGTTCGACATTGTAGAACTAAGATGTCTAAAGATATACTAGTCTACTCTTAATTATTTATATGAATCCCAAACGGAAAAGAAAAGATTAATTTGTCAAAATCACCAATTTGAATTTGTTTCTTGATACATAACTCCTGACATTATTAATTTAATTTAATATTTATTAACCAGTTGATTTCATAGATTGTTGATAAAGAGTAGGAGAGAATAAGAGAAATTTAAAAAAAAAGCATAATTTCACACACACCACACATGCACATGCACTTTCAGACATCTAATCTTATCTTCTCTTAAGAAATTGCACAAATGAGGAGAAAATAGGCTTATTACCCTTTATTATATCACACACCTTTTTTAAGAGTTAAAGATTTAAATATGTATCTAATTTATTCCCAGGTCTGTGATTCGGTTCACTATGATGGGAAATTTTCTAGGTGAGCAGAAAATTAGTGAGACTACAAGAAAATAACACTGATAACATAGTCATGACCTTAATAGAGTCATTGTAATTCTTGCAGAGTCAATGGAAGTATAGTTGCCCCTTTGGGGGATCTAGCTCTTTATTTTTATTTTTTTAATTTTATTTATTTCTGTGTGTGTATGGATGTATTGTCTGCATGCAAGCCTGTGCACCCGTGACATGCAATGCCGCGGAGGTCAGAAGAGGGTGTCAGATTCCCCTGGAACTGGAGTTCTCCTGGAATTGGAGTTTCAGATGGTTCTCGGCCACCATGTGGGTGCTGGGGATCGAACCCGGGTCCTCTGCAAGAGCTGTTGGCGCTCATAACCGCTAGGCCATCTCTGCAGCCCCGGATCTAGCTCTTTAATAAGACGTAATGTACCTGGTGAATTTGTTAACACTTAACCAGATCATCTTCTACTCTAGGATTTTCCTTTCCTCTTAAGAGGACAAATATGTATTCCATAATTATCAGTGTGTTTTAAGCTGGTGAAAATGATTTCCATCTGCATGTTAGACCTATGCATGTCTTGGAGTTGCTGAGGATCAAGCCAATTGTCTCCTACATGCTTGGAAAGTGCTTAATCATTGGGCTGTATGTCTGTGCTCCACCATCTCATTGTTTCAGGAAAAGCATTTAGTTATTGAGAGCAAAACGATGAAAGCAGAGCAAAAGCATTTGCCAAGGATGTTTTCATTAATCGAGAATATAAGTCAGAGGTTCAAAGATGATCAGATACCATTGTAGTTCTGACTATAAATGATGCCCACTGGCGATGCAGCAGGATGGTATTCCCATGACCTACCCGGCAGCTTCTGGGAAATCAGTTTTTGGGTTCTGCGGGGAGTATGATTGCAAAGCTGAAACTTAAAGGAACTGACAGAAGGGTACCACCAGGAGTGGAGCCTGCACCTTAATTTGACTCAACATGGGAAACCTCACCCTGCCCGGATACGGACAGGATTGACAGACTGATAGCTCTTTCTAGATTCCGTGGGTGGTGATGCATGGCCGTTCTTAGTTGGTGGAGTGATTTGTCTGGTTAATTCCGATAACAGCTTGTATGGGTCTTGTGAATGGCGATACAGATGTTGTAGGTTCATATGAACAGGGTCCCAGGATCTTGTAGAATTCATTACTATTATTATTTGTATTTTATATATCTGAGTGTATTGTCTGCATGTATGTAAGTGCACCTCCATTGTAGTGGAAGTCAGAAGTGGGCAAAGGATCCCTTGTAACTGGAATTACATGCAGCTGTTAGCCCCCAAGTGGATGATGGGAATGAAGCCCAGGTCCTCTGCAAGAGTAGCCAGTGTTCTTAACCACTGTGCCATCTCTCCAGTCCTCAATATACAACAGTTCTTAATCAAATTTCGATTCCCTCCCCTGTCCATGTCCTCACACTGCCCATCTGACCTCATGTATTCCGTTATACATATAAAGTCCCATCCTGTCAAGCATTTGTACCCAGATATGCTTCTGTGCAAGTTAATCCACTGGAGTCTACTGTAGCTTACCTGGGGTTCTTAAGGAATCTGCTCTTCATCACCCAGTAGCAATCTGTATCCAACAGTTGCCTGGCCTAGCCTGGCATGCCATATGTTTCCCTTGCTCCACTCTTGGCCCTTGCCTGATTGACTAATGGAGCATAGGTGAATAAGTTATGGAGGGAATAGTATTGCTTCCAAATGTCACCAGTGAAGGTTTCTTATATGACAGATTGGGGAGCACAAAGAAGGTCACACCCGGCTAAATTTTAAAGATTAAGAGAATGCTGAGCATATCTCCATGGATAGGACTCGTATATTAAAAATCACCACCCATGGCTCAGAGACCACTTTGGGAGAGGGTATAGAGATATTGCAAGAGCCAGAGTTGGTCCATAAACATGGAGAAACAGTAGCTTTCGGGCCATGGAATCTTGCTCATGTGAGGAAGCTTGTTCATGTGAACTTGCAGTCATGGCTTTATGTGTAAAGCACATTTCTGAGAATCTTAGGTATTTTTGAGCACTAAGAGCCATGCATTTCTCCCTATATAAGCTTGTAACAAAGGCAATAAAGTCAGATTTCCCGAGACCCACATCAAGAGAAATTTAGAATAAAGAGATTTGATTGAGATTCATACAGGACTTGCATGATGCTTGCTTAGAGGTTTTTCATTAAAGGAAATTTTCCCAGAGAGCCCAAGTCCTCTCTGCACTTCTTGCCACAACTCACCAGGAGTGAGGCATGGGTCTGGAACACAACACTTCTCAGTACTGAGAATTCTATTCTCTTTTCCATTGCACTTTCCCCTGACACTGTAAATTCCTCAATAAACTTCTAAACTCAAATTACAATAAGTCCTCCTCTGGGAGTCTAATGGAGTAGGCTTTTGCTTGTCAGGCATGTTCTTTCTCATTCTCAGTACCATACAGATGAAAGACAAAAGAAAGGGAAGTCTTGCTGCAGATAATACCAATCAAGTGAGAAAGGAAAATAAGATAAATTTATTTCTTCTTCCAAATTCCCCAATTTCATAAAATTACTCTGGTGAAACACTTTCAATCTGCATACTTATATACATGAATCTGGTCAGTAAAGCTACTTGTCTTGATTTTTCAATACAGTTTGATTAACAGTTTATTTCAGTACAAAAGTCTTGTCAGATATTTATTTTCTTTCAGCCATTTAAAGGTTTAGGTCCATTGATGACTTAAAGATTGATGTCAGGTTAGTTATAATTGTTTTGACAAAAAGCAAGATCTTTGTCCAGCTGGTATATAGCAAGCAACACTCTGCACTCTCTCTGATAATTTTGTATAACTTAAAATAATTCTAGGGATAGAGGAGATGACCGAGTATGTAAAATGCTGACCACAAAGGGTTGATAACCTGAGTTCTAATCCTCAGAACCTATAAAAAAGTTGGACACATGAGAGTAAGCTTCTATCATCATAGTGATTCTCTGTGAGGAGGTGGGGGACAGAGACAGGAAAAGTCCTGCAGAAACATATAGGCCAGCTAGCCTGGCTCAGACAGCAATGAAGAGGAAACACAGTGGAAAGGCTGACCATCACCAGCTCATCATCTCTCCTCCACAATGCCCTTTATCATAGCAAGTAGGTGTCCTTAAGCCCTGCCTACACGCACCCCTCAATACACATAATTTTATTCTAAAGAATAATTTAAAATAAGTGAAGAGAAAACCCCTAGAGTGGGAGGAAATCTTCATCAGTGATACTCCTGGCAGAACATTAACATCAAGAATATATAAACTACTTAAAGAACAAAGAAGTAAGAAAGCAAATGACCTACTCAAAAGATGTAGTAAAGAGCTGAACAGAGACTTCACCAGTGAGAAAATAAAGATGGCTGAGAAACATCTTAAAAAGTGTTCAACATCATAAATAATTAAGAAAATGCAAATTAAAACCACTCTCAGGTATTATCTCACTCCTATATGACTGGATAAGATCAAGAAAAAAAAAGACACCAAATGCTGGAGAGGTTGCAGGGAAAGGGGAACATTCATCCACTGCTGGTGGGAATGTAAACTTGTACAACCATTATGGAAAGCAGTGTGGAGAACCCTTAAAAGAGTCAAAATGAGCCTACCACCTGACCCAGTCATACCACTCCTGGGTATATACCCAAAAGACCCATCCTACTGCCAAGATACATGCACATCCATGTTTATTGCAACTCTCATCACAATACTGAAGAGCTGGAACTAACCCAAATGCTCCTAAACAGATGAGTGGATGACAAAAATGTGGCACATCTACACAGTGGAGTACTATTCAGCAGTTAAAGAAAGATGACATCATGAACTTTGCAGGTAAATGGCTGGAACTTGAAGCCATTATGCTAAGTGAAGTAACACAGTCTCAGAAAAACAAGCAGCAAATGTTTTCCCTCATTTGTGGATGCTAACCCCAAATCCCCATTTGAAAAAGCAAGCTGAGTAACATTATTGCTATATTTCTGTTTATCTGAAAGCAACTAGGTTGTTATAATGTAAATCTCTCAACAGGCTCTAGTCTCCACCCACTACTTATTTTCAGACTCTGTACTTACTATATATGGGTAGAGAGTATGTATCCATATTTTAGAATAATATAAAATTGAAGGAGGAAAATGTGAATTCCTAAACATAAAAAACTGCAAAAAAGACTGAGAGAAAGATTCAGGACAGTTATGGCAGAATGCATGATCTGGGTGTGGTGGGGGGAAGGGAAAGGGGAATATGTCTCAATTGAACTGAAAAATGATGTCTTAATATACAAAACATCAATAAAAGCATTAAAAATGATTTGTGAATGAAATATGTTAGAACCAAAGAGAAAAGTTTGTTTTCTAACATATGTAGATGCGAAAAGTTGATCAGAATGCATAAATATGTCAACAACTGGCTGAGAAGGTAGTGAAGAATGGAAGATAGAGAGGTCAGACAGCTGCTACCCAAACTCAAAGGGAGGGAGAACCTACCTAATTTTATCATCACACACATTAGACATATGATTCACAAATTTGTAAACTGAAAATCATGTATCAAATAGACTATTTGAACAGAAGATTGTCATAGAGACGGAGATATTTCTGTAAGTACTATCACTAACATCTTGGCATCATCAAGCACAATCTTATAAATACCAGTTAGTGGAAGGCTTTTATTGAACAGAAGATCTAAGATAATCATGAGTGAACATTTCTGGGGGTAAGTTTCATATTTTAGAGACCTCATTGATGATAAAATTAAAATATTAATATTATGTATTATTCTACCATGTTTTTGTTACTTATACATTCTGTCATGACTTATTTATTGACCATCAAGTTAGTTGATCATATAGTTTGTATGAAGTAATTTTCTAAGTATAATCAGATATGAAATCTTTAATTTTTGATATTTGAGGTGGTTACTAAATAGTATTTATTTGACACTTTACTTGAAAATTGTTTCTAAATATAAATTTTCAGAGGGATTCTGCTGGAGACTGGCATGAATTAATTTAGAATAAAGCAGAGATCAGGAATTCCTGAACTGGCAAGTTCAGGAATTTAGTAGCCCAGACAGGGGATGGGCTACTAAAGCAGAGTTCATTCAAAACCCTGTCATTGGAAAACCAGGTGGGATATAGCTGCCAAGCTCTGAATTCTTCCTTTGTTCCATGGAAAAATCATTCTGGACAGTCTCCGTTTGGTTTAACATATACCTCCTTCTCCTAGTTAGTGCATTCCTCCTAATTAGTGCATTTCTTCTATTTAGTGCATACTTTAATTAGGACTTAAGTGCATTCTGTTATTGCTAAAAGTCTTATCTGCATTGACCAGGATTTATGTGTGCTCTTAATGTAATGTACAAAAGCTGAATAAAAACTGAAATAACATATAATCATAAAATTTATATTTATGCTGGGCATGCTGGGGCAAGCCTTTAATCCTACCACTTGGGAGGCAGAGGCAGGCGGTTCTTTGTGAGTTCAAGGCCATCCTAGTCTACAGAGTGAGCTCCAGGACAGCTGGGGCTACAGGGAGACCCTGTCTCAAAAAGACAAAAAAATTATATTTATAAATTTTTAATTGTGCCTTGTATCTATTTTAGTGACTTTGGATTTAGTAATGTGGTGTTCTCATACCTTAAATGCATGATACTGATTTGCTTTGAAAATTTCTTTCTTTGTATTACAGAAGCCTTGTTGGATAGCTTAACTATATATTCCATATGGTAGGAAGGCTCTCTCATTTTTCTTGGGAATGCTCCAGTTCAGGTACCCTGAGGTGGTTAATATCCTGACTAGGAGATGTCTTTCTACTACACCAAGTGTCAAGGAAACATTCATGGCACTGAGATATGTACAGGAGGATCAGACTTTGTATTTTCTTTTTATTAATATAATACTTTTATTGATGTTTTGTGGATTTCATACACCAATCTTCAGTTCAGTTTAGACACACCCCCCCCTTTGTCCCACCCAGTTCATGCATTCTGCCATACATGTCCTGCATTCCTCTCTTAGTCTCTCCAAAGTTTTTCTCTGCAAAGGTTTATTGTCCTAGGCAGAATTCAACCACATCAGTCCATTCCTTGACCTAGCCCACATGCTGCCATGGTTCCTCTCCATTTTGTAGATGTACATTTTTGTTATCCACTCATCCATTGAAGGGCATTTGGGTTGGTTCCAACTCTTTGCTATTGTGAAAAGAGCTGCAATAAAAATAGATATGCATGCATCTTTGCAGTAGGATGAGTCTTGTGGGTATATACCCAGGAGTGGTATGGCTGGGTCAGATGGTAGGCTCATTTTGAATCTTTTAAGGGTTCTCTACACTATTTTCCACAGTGGTTGTATGAGTCTACATTCCCACCAACATTGCATGAGTTTTCCCCTTTACCCACAACCTCTCCAGCATTTGGTATCCTTTGTTTTCTTGATCCTAGCCAGTCTTATCAGAGTGAGATGATCTATTAGAGTGGCTTTAATTTGCATTTAATTATTAATGAGTTGAACACATTTTAAGATGTTTCTCAGGCATCTTTACTTCCTCACTGGTGAAGTCTCTGTTTAGTTCTTTCCTCCAACTTTTGAGTGAGTCATTTGTTTATTGCTTCTTTGTCTTTTGAGTAGCTTATATATTCTGCCTGTTAATGGTCTGTCAGATGTATCAGTGTTGAAGATTTCCTCCAATTCTGTAGGTTTTCACTTCACTTCCTTGATTGCTTCTTTTGCTGTACAAAAGCTTTCGTGTTTGATGAGGTCCCACTTGTTAGCTGTTAGCCTTATTTCCTGTGCAGCTACTGTTTGAGTTAGAAAGTCTTTTCCTACTCCTATGTTTTGTATATTGCAACATTTTCTTCTATCACCTTCAGAATTTCATGATTCATATTGAGGTCTTTGATCTATTTGGATTTGATTTTTTTAAATTTTTTTATTAATTTTATTTATTTCTGTATGTGTATGAATGTACTGTCTGCATGCAAGTTTGTGCACCCGTGTCGTGCAATGCCGCGGAGGTCAGAAGAGGGTGTCGGATTCCCCTGGAACTGAAGTTCTCCTGGAATTGGAGTTTCAGAGGGCTCTCGGCCGCCATGTGGGTGCTGGGGATCGAACCCGGGTCCTCTGCAAGAGTGTCGGTGCTCCTAACCACTAGGCCATCTCTCCAGCCCCTGGATTTGATTTTTTAACAGGGTGAGAGGTAGAGGTTTATTTTTCTTCTTCTACATATGGTGATTGTTTTGCCAGCACCATTTGCTGAAGATGCTATCTTTCCTCCAATGAGCTTTTGTGGCCCCTTTATCAAATATGAGGCTGCTGAAATTGTATGAGCTCAAGTTGGATCTTCAGTTTTGTTCCATTGGTCAAGAGGTCCGTTTTTGTGCCAGTACAGCCATGTAGTATAATCTGGTAAGGTGATGCCCTCTGTATTGCATTTTTTGTTCAGGGTTGCTTTAGTTATTCAGGGTCTTTTGTCTTTCTGTATGAATTTAAGGATTTTTTCTCAAGCCTGTGAGGAAACTCTTGGGGATTTTAATTGGGGTTGCATTGAATCTGTATATTAAATTGGGGAGAACAGACATTTTTACTTTTCCAATCCATGAGCATGGGAGGTTTTTCCATCTTTTGATGTCATCTTCAATCTCCTTCTTTGGGGGCTTAAAATTTTCATTGTAGAGATCTTTGGTGTCTTTCATTAGGTTTATTCACAGTTTTTTTTAGGCTATTGTGAGTGGGGAGAGCTCCTTATATTCCTTCTCCAGTTGCATGTTGTTTGTGTAAAGAAAGGCTACTGATTTTTCTAGGTTAATTTTGAAACCTGCCATTTTACTGAAAATCTAATTGTTTCTAGGAGTTTTCTGGTGTAGTTTTTAAGTATCGCACAGGTAAACTATCATATTATCTGCAAAAAGGGATAGTTCGACTTCCTCTTTTCCAGTTAGTACTCCTTTAATTTCCCTTTCTTGTCTTATTGCCCTAACAAGCATTTCAAGCACTATATTGAAGAGGAGTAGAGATAGGGGCAGCCTTTAAGGGGAACAGTTCTGATTTTTCTCCATTTATGATGATGTTGGCTGTGGGTTTGTTGTATATGCCTTTGATTATACTTAGGAATGTTACCTTCAGTCCAATTCCCTCTAGAACTTTAAACATGAAGGGATGGTGGATCTTGTCAAAGGATTTTCTGCATCAGTTGAGATGATTGTGTGATTTTTTTTGTCTTTCAGTCCATTTATGTGTTTTATGATGTTTATTGATTTACATATGTTGAACCATCCCTGCATTTCTGGTATGAATCCAACTTGGTCATGATGGACAATGGTTTTGATGTGGGTCTGTCTGTGATTTGCAAGCATTTTATTGAGAAATTTTTCATCTGTGTTCATTAATGAGATAGGTCTATAGATTTCTTTTTTGGTTGTATCTTTTCCTTGTTTTGGTATTAGAGAGATGCTGGCTTCATAGAAGGAATTTGGGAGCTTTCCCTCTGTTTGTATCCTTCTGAAAAGTTTGCATATTAAAGGTTGTAAAATCTCCTTAAATGTTTATTTATTTCTCCTGTGGAACCAGCTGGATCTGGGCTTCTTTTAGTTGGGAGGTTTTTTCATTACATCTTCAATTTCCTCATATGTTATGGATCTGTTTAAACTGTCAATCTCTTCTTGGTTAAGCTTTGTTGATTCCCAGGATTTCAGATACTCATCAATTTCTCCTAGGTTTTCAAACTTAGTAGAGTAGAGGATTTTGAAGTATTCTCATATGATTGTCTGGCACTTAACATTGTCTGTTGTGATGTTTCCATTTTCATCACAAATACTATTAGTCTGGAGTTGCTCTTTCTTTTGGTTAACTGGGCTAGAGGTATGTCTATCTTGTTTATTTTTTCAAAGAAACAGATTTTAGATTCATTGATTTTTTTTGGTATTGTTTTCTTTGTTTCTATTTCATTGATTTCTGCTTTTTTTGTGTTGTTGTTATTTCTTCCTGTCTGTTGGGTTTAGGGTCCATTTGTTGTTGTCTCTCAAGTGTTTTTACCTACAGTGTTAGATCATTTATTTGTTCCCTTTCTTTTTTTAATGTGGGCACTTAGGACTCTAAATCCCAGCACTTGAGGGCAGAGGCAGGCAGATCTCTGTGAGTTCAAGGCCAGCCTGGTCTACATAGTGAGTTCTAGGACAGCTGATGCTACAGGGAGACTGTGTCTGAAAAAGCCAAAATATACTTTGCAAATTTTTCATTTTGTTTTCATATTTGAAATGGAGAACACATGAGTGTGGTCTGAATTTTACATCTCAATCAATGGTATATAGAATACAGAGCCTTAACATTTTGATAGTTACAAAAGAACACACATGATAGAAGAGTAATTCTGAGATCATAAAGTTGGGTATAGAATATTGCACACATTCTAATTCTCAAACACTCTCTTTCTCTCTGTGTCAAAAGGTTCAACTTCTTTAAGACAAGGAAAAGTAAGGGAAGAACATTAGCATGGATCCCATCTCAAATCAACATTCTTTGCCCTTGACAGAATTACTTAGGATTGCTTTTAAAGTATCCCACAGGTTTTGTTGTGTTGTATTCTCATTTTAATTTAGTTCCATGAATACTTTTATTTCATTCTTAATTTCTTACTTGACCCATTCATTATTCAGAACTGTGTTGTTTAGTCTCCATGTGTGTAACTCGTAGGACTAATCCTGGTGGCCATATTGAGATTTAATGCACTGTGTTCTGGTAGAATGCTTGAAATATTTGTTGAGATTTCTTTTGTGTCCCCGGATGTGGTAGATTTTGGAGAATGTTCTGTGGGGAACTGAGTAGAAAGTATATTCTCTGGTGTTTGGGTGGAATATCCTATAGATGTCTGTGAGGTCCATTAGTTTGTGTATTGTATTGAGTTCAATTCCAATATCTATTTGTTTATTTCTTTTGTCCAGTTCTTTGTACTTTCACAACCTAGTTACCATCCAAAATCCTTAGATGTGGGGATAAGTGATCAACTAAACCACTGGAGCTACAATTCTCAGTACTACAAGCAGGGACTCTCATAAGATCAGCTTTTTCAGAAATTGATACACCAGTTGACTAGGGGCTTGGAACTATCAAGTTCAACAGTTACCCTTTCAAAACATCACCTTTCCAAGGCATTTGTGTTCAGGGTATCAACCACCTTATTCTTTGCTTAATGGACTCAGCCTCCTGCCACATGAACTTTTCAGTATGTTGAAGAACTTTCTGTCTTCTTTGGACCCATGACCAGCTGAAGCTCTGACGGACTGATTAAGCCTCCTAACTTGTGATCAGTTCTTGTCATTGGATACCCAGGTTAGTTTTGGTCTGGAATAATAGGTTCACAATCAATTTGGCACCCTTCCACTAACTTCTGATCTATAGAAAGTGACAATAGATCTTGTTTCAGGATGCTGGAGTAGTCAATGTCTCATTAATTATTGAAAACTTTGAGCTCATCCTGTAGGTGGGGTTGCCAATCTATGTACACAGTGGCCACCTGGCTTACATTTTAGACAAGGCTTCTGCTTGCTTCCCATCCTGTTGGGAGACATATCTTTACTGTGTCACATGATCCATTTGCTGCATCACCCATCACTTTCTCCACACTTCTCTGCTCATACAGTTCCCTTTTGATTCTGGTCCTCTTTCTTTGTTTGTAACAGACTTTATTCTTCATCATCCTAACTCTTCTCACTTGAGGAATCATGCAAGGGAGATTCTACTCTGTCGTCATCTTACTGAAGGACCAAAATGAAGAGATTTCTTCCAAAAAATATCCTACTTCATCATGTTCAAGTTCTGTATTCTATAAAGTCTTAGCATGAAGACACATTTCAGTTAGGTTCTTTATCAGTTTAGAATAAGAATGGTCTTCCAATCCCAATTCCTTGGTATTTATTTCTGTCTGAGGCTTCATTAGAATAACCTTAGTTTTCTATTCCACTACCATCATTCTGGCCATGTCCGACATTCACCTCTAAGAGAGGATTCTTTTTCTGTAGATTTCTTCTTCTGAATCCCCATTTACTGCATTCATTGCTTCATCTGTGGCAACACAGTGTTTCTAGCATTCACTTCAGAATTGCTCCAGCTTCTACATAATGCCAAATTCCAAAGTGGCATCTATATCTTTAAATATTTCTCTCAGCAATATCCATCCTCAGGTAGCAGTGTCTCTCACAGTCGACCTGCACCACTCTAACAAAATACTTGCATACTGAGATCCAGTTTGAATACAACCTTATGAGACACAGTAAGCATTCAAACCCTCAACCCTGTGGTTGGAGGGGAAGAGAATGGAAACCACTGAGAGTCAATACAGTTTCTTCTTCAGTGAACCAATGTGTGGTTATATTGCATGAATGAATATTGTACAGCTCTGAATCTATAATTAAAGCTTATAAGTTTTTTGATCTCTTAATTATAATAGAGTGAGATTGTTATTAAAAGAATGAGCTTATGCTAAGAGAAGAAATGACCAAGAATTTGTGAGCTTAAAAAATACTCCAGAAAAATACACACAGCTTGTCTTATATTAGGCAGGGTAGATTTGGACACACTTTAGTAAAAAACAAACCAAAAATTGCAAGGTTTCCATGTAGCAGTGGTGGAATCCTGACTAGGTACTGATGCTGGATGGAATTAGTTATCAACTTTACACATTTGGGCTGAAGGAACCTCCATTGCATAGTTCCTTCCATTGGACTGGCCTGTGGGGCATTTTCTTGATTGTTGAATGATGTGTGAGAGCACAGCCCACTGTGTGTGATGCTCTCCCTGGGCAGGTTGTCTTTGTAGGATTTAAGAAACAGGGTTGGGCACAGGCCAAAGGAGCAAGCCAGTAAGCAGCATTCCTCCATGGCTTGTGCTTCAGCTCTTTCCTTCGGATTTCTGCCCTGAATTCTGTCCTTGGGCTCCCTTAGAGATGAATTGTGGCCTGGAAGATATAAATGGAACAAATCCTTTCCTCCCCAAGATGGTATTCCTCCAAGTATTTTGCCACAGCAATTGAAGGCAAAATAGAACAGTATGTTTGTCCATCACAGGTTGTCTAAGAAAGTAAGATTTTTCTCTCTGTATGTTCACAAAAATGTCCAGGCTAAGAAAAACATTCTTATCTGAAACTCCCTCTAGACCATGTAGCCTTGCCAGCTACCCTGGTAGAAGGAGAATCAACTGATTCATTGTACACAGACTGGTATACTGCAATACACAACATAATAACATTTCAGTATATTTTGTAGAAATAGTTCTATGGACAAATGTTCCAGAAAATATACATGGGAATTAGGTATAATTTGGGAACATCATTATTTTTGATCCACATATTATATAAACTTTAATTGATGGTAAAATAATACTTAAATTTATAGACTCTTGTCTGTACTACCCATTATTGGTCTCATACAATCATCTAAGTGGTTAAAAGCAGTTGCTGATTTTGAAGAGGACTTGAGTTTAATTCCCAGCATCCATATGATAGCAAATAACTCTATTTAACTCCAATTCCAGGATATCTTTTGTTATCTTCTCTCCATAAGCATTGTATACATGTGATACACTTACCTACATGCAGGAAAGCACATATACACAAAAAATGTAAATAATAGATTTTTTTTTTCATTTTGTCCTTCAAATTTTAGAAGGTCCTCCCAAACATGTTCCCCTCCAAACTCCAGGTACTTTTTAAAAAAATAAGCCATTAATACTATGAGTTCTATCCATATGTACAAGAGTACAGAGCCAACCTCTTCCTGCTTTATTTCACAAGTGTTACACTGAAAATTGGAGATATTAAGTCAGTCACTCAAAGTGGCAGGGACAAAATTTAAAGAGAAATCCCATGACCACAGTTTGCAAACTCATAGCTTACACTTACACTGATGATGAAAAAAAAAAAAAAAAGAGATATTCTACTATAGGGATTGTAATCAGGAAATTATCTGGACAATTGATTGGACTTTCTTCCACATGAATTGACAGTGAAAGGGAGGAGGCAGGGAACCAGAGACCCTTCCCAGCCACCCAGCTCACCTACGGAGAGGTGCTGAGGGTCCACAACCCCAGGGCTTTACTGGGAAGCTCTCTCTTCTACCAGCTTCATGTTATGTGGATCTCCTGGTGGCCCTGGACTTGGATAAAAATGAGGGGCAGCACAAAAGAGCATTGTAAGTGATTCCTTTACATTCACTCTGAATTAAAGCAAGTAAACTCAATAGTCTCCCCAAACTCAAGTTTTGGAAAGCCTTTGTTTGTTTTGCCTTGGGGACCATGGGCAGCTGAGGTGGAAGTGGAATGCAGGAGTCAGAGCATCAAGCTTGCCTCCAACTGGTGCAGCTTTTGAGCATGGATACCCCAGGAAGGAAAATTTTCTGGCACAACAATGAAATAGTTTCATATCACTGACTTTTAAAAGAAAGGAGAACTTAACTATGTTGCACAATAGTATGATTTTAGGGAATAGGATCATGTACATTTGAAATAACAGAAGTTGAGGTCTTTAAATGTTAAACATAAGGGATCATGTATATTTGAAATAACTTGACTAGAGGGCTTTAAATGTTTAACACAAGGGATATGTTATTTCCCACAATTAACATAATGAGCAGTGCATGTATAATACACAGAGTTGATAAACTTTAAAAGGAAAGACTTGCAGTGATAAGGCAAGTGGGTATTTTATTAAAAAGAAAACAACAACAACAAAATCATCCCATAGAACCATGTTGAGACAAAGCTAAAGGTTCTAACCTTGAGATTCCAGCAGGATTTTTATTTTCCATGCCTATATTGGCTGTATCCCACCTGACCTGATTAGAAGCTTTGTCTTCTAAACACTCCCTTAAGTCCTCACGAGAATTTTCCATCCAAATGTAAACACTTTTGTCTGCTGTCACCAGTCACCTCAGGGCCAATGTGGGATCATGAGCTGCCAGAGACATCCACATCTAGGCACTGCTTCCCCTGAGACCTTACAGAGCTTGTTATCTTTGTCTTGATACTGGCAACTGCACAAGCTACAGCTGTGTTCCACAGCCAGGATCCACAGATTAGAAAGAAGAATCTCCTACACAATGCTATCCTGGATGAGGACATTGGATCAACACTCTGGACATAAAGATTTTCATATTTTTATTTTATTTTTTGTTTCTAGGACAACAGTAAGTATTGAAATATGTGGTAGTTGATATTTAGAACTGTAAGGAATATAATAGAATGGAATGGAATGGAATGGAGTGGAGTGGAGTGGAGTGGAGTGGAATGGATGGAATAGAATGGAATTGAATTGAATGGAATGGAATAGAATATCCAACTATGTTTACTTTCCAAATGAGAAAATAATAGAAAATAATGCCAAACAGTTTCAGCAGCTTTTTACTACAAACTGTTATTAGCCATCTTCTCCCTTCCAGTTCACTGCTCTTTCAACACTACCACACTTGTTTACAGAATTCAGAATTTCATGCCCAGGTCCATAACATGCCTTTTAGAAATAGTTAGTGTCAGGGTTATACTAAAACATAATTATAGGAAGAACCTGTGAAGTAAGGGGGCAAATTGTGTTAAGCTTGACAATAATTGCAAAGAAAATAGCATAATCTCCTTCCCTGAATGTGAAGGATTTTTAGAGTAGAGAGATGACTATAGCCCAACCTTCCAGTATCAGAGATCTCTAGGATAGAGGACCATTCTCATGCTGAAACCTCAATAGTAGTGTCATCTGTCATCTTACCCACCGTGAAGATGAGTATACCCAGACATGTTGTGAAATGTGGAAGTTTTGAGGTAACCAAGTCTCTAAGGAAGAATGAATAGTAAAGACATGGTTGGTGGTGGGAAGTGGAAATATCCATAAATGTGAAAAAAGATCATGATATAAAGACAAAGCAAGTGCTCCTTTGCTTATCAATTATGAAATCTTATTCCTACCTTGAGACCTACAAAGATACATTGAGACAACACTAGGAATGTTCACTCAGAGAACATGCATTTTCACTTTGATGCTAATATTTTAAGATAAAGATCCAACTAAGAGCTCTCATAAATTAGAAAGTAGATTAGAGTGAGCCTAGATCAGACACTTAAGACACTGCAAGTGGAGGTGGCAAGTATATAAGAGAGACGTGACATGCAATTTCCTGGCTTTGTCATAATCATGTACCCAAGCACTATATTGAAGAGGAGTGGTGATAGTGGACAGCCTTGCTGTGTTCCTGCCTTTAAGGGGAATGCTTCCACCTTTTCTCCATTTGGGATGATGTTGGCTGTGGGTTTCTTGTATATGGCTTTGATTACATTGAGGAATGATCCCTCTGGTCCAATTCCCTATAAGTCTTTAAGCATGAAGGGATGCTGGATTTTGTCGAAAGCTTTTTCTGCATCAATTGAGATGATCCTGTGGTTTTTGTCTTTAAATTCATTCATGTGTTTTATGATATTTATTGATTTACATATGTTGAACCATCCCTGCATCTCTGGTATGAACCCAACCTGGTCATGATGGATGATATTTTTGATGTGGGTCTGTATACGATTTGCAAGTATTTTGTTGAGAATTTTTGCATCTGTGTTCATTAATGATATGGGTCTATAGTTTTCTTTCTTGTTTTTGTCTTTGGAAAACCTGAAGGTGATAGAAGAAAAAGTCAGCAGCAACCTACATGACATAGGTGTAGGAAAAGACTTTCTAAATCAAACAGCAGCTGCACAGGAAATAAGGACAACAGCTGATAAGTGGAACCTCATCAAACTCAAAAGCTTTCGTACAGATAAAGAAACAATCAAGGAAGTGGACAGAAAACCCACAGAGTAGGAGGAAACCTTCACCACTGATACATCTGACAGAGCATTAACATCCAGAATATATGAGCTACTTAAAAAACAAAGTAAGAAAACAAATGACCTACTCAAAAGATGGAGTAAAGAGCTGAATAGAGACTTCAGCAGTAAGGAAGTAAAGATGGCTGAGAAACATCTTAAAAAGTGTTCAACATCATTAATAATTAAGGAAATGCAAATTAAAACCACACTAAGGTATCATCTCACTCCAATCAGACTAGCCAAGATCAAGAAAACAAAAGACAACAAATGCTGGAGAGGTTGTGGGGAAAGGGGAACACTCATCCACTGCTGGTGGGAATGTAAACTGGTAGAACCACTGTGGAAAGCAGTGTAGAGAACACTTAAAAAAACTCAATATGAGCCTACCACCTGACCCAGCCATGCCACTCCTGGGTATACACCCACAAGACACATCCTACTGCAAGGATACATGCACAGCTATGTTTATTGCAGTTCTCTTCACAATAGCAAAGAACTGGAACCAACCCAAATGCCCCTCAACTAATGCCTGGATAACAAAAATGTGGTACATCTACACAATGGAGTTCTATGCAGCAGTAAAGAAAGATGGTATCATGGGATTTGCTGGTAAATGGATGGAACTTGAAACAATTATGCTAAGCAAAGTAACACAGTCCCAGGAAAAAAAAAAAAAGAAGAATGGTTTCCCTCATTTGTGGATGTTAACATCAAATCCCCAGTTGGCAGGCAAACTGAGCAACTTTATTATTATATTTCATTGTGTCTGAAAAACAACTGTGCTATTCCAATATGAATCTCTAAATGGGCTCTAGAATTGTCCTACCACTTATATTCACACATTGTAATTACCATATATGGATGGAAGATATGTAGTCATATTCTAAAAAAAAAGAACGTAAAGTTACATATCTTTATACCTGCATGCAAATTTACTGTTAAAATGTGAATCTCTAAATGTGTTTTGGAATCGACCTATAGTTTATTTTTAGAATTTGTAATTTTGACTTATATGTGGAGTGTGTATATGCATATTTTGGAATAATATAAAATAAAAAATATATAAAAAAGAAAGTAAACCCAAATCTTTATATAATTAACTCATAATATTTTGTATGAAAAATTAGCATTTAAAAGTTTTGTGGACAATGTAATAGATTGAGCGTATTATAACTTAAATATGTCCAGTGTACCCAAATTTATAACTGAATGTGCAAAAACAAAAGTAAAACACATTTTCTTCAGAAGACTTATAGAACCATCTAACATAATGTGACAAAAACCAGGTGCATCCATAACACAATAATCAAACCTTTATTTGGATTCATGTAGTCTTCCCTAGGATAGCCTGACATCAAAGTTATTTGACTTTACAGAAAATTCACAGTTTAGAGTGTTTTATCTTAGTGCCATAATCTCCTGCATAGCCTAGTTTTAAAGTTGTCCAACATCATCAGGAGGACAGAGCGTCTATCACTAGGATTGGGAGAAACCCCTTTGAAATTTTATGTCTGGGATGCATGTAATGTGTGCCCAGAAGTGGGTGTATAAAGCTGTTCTCTCCCTCATTGAGGACACCTTTGCTAGGCCACCTGAAGGTGTGAGTGGCTATTAAGTTTCCACTATCACAGGGGAACTGAAGGGTGAGGTCTACTCAGAGTCTGTGGATGTACAGAGCTTTAGAACTATTAATCTCATTTTCACATTCACACACAATCTTTCAAAGTTTAAGAGAGTTATTTCCTAGTTGTTCCCACTAAATTCTTATTTTACCTAGATGGAGCTGGCACTTTGCAATCACATGGTCCTCTTTCCTTCCTGACTGGAGGCCAATGGCACCTTGGGATCACAAGACTTTGTAGGCAGCCTCTTGGGAGGGGGGAGATCAATCTGTGCTGGATTTCACTTGTCTGTGTAACCTGGGAGGGCCCTTACCTGGTCTGCATATTCATTGTGGGTCTCTGTCTTGCTTCACCTGGCAAGAGGCTCTGGTCTAGGGCTCTGCAGCAATCTCACATTCCAGAAAAAAAAATCTACAAGACAAAAACAAAAACACTCATGCAGAAAGAGAAGACCAGACAAACACAGACATGTGGTGGCCACCTTTTATTCACACACTTAAAACCAGGGAGATGAAAGAACCTCTACACCATCCCTGGAATCAGAGTTAACGATCTTGTCACACCTCTTTTAGAACCTTTCCAGATGTCAAGACTTCCCAAACAAACTCACTGACCAGTCCTATCTCAAACTTGCTAGCAGTTTTTACTTTCAACTTGTTTTTAGTTTGCAGAATTTGCAGTGGTCACAGCCCCGGTTCCCCTGAACTTCCGAATTTAAATCTTGTCCACATAGCAGGCTTGATGTAAACTAGTGATTCTAATTTATGACAGAGACAGCAGTGGTCTGGGTCCCCTGTGGGCCCAGTCCACTGAGAGCCACTAAGAGCCCTGCTCCTATATCAGGGCTTACATGGACCAATGTCTCCGTGCCTAAAGTCTCCTGTCTTGCCGGGGCTTCCAAATGTTATAGAGTTTTCAGAAAACACCAGGGAAGTCCACCAGACTAAAATCAATAGACAATCAGCCAAATTTATTGATGCAGCAGCTGCTAGACATGGAGTTTTGTTACAAATTGATTGGAAGCTGCAGAGGCATCACTGGGCCGAGATAAGACCTTTTAAAGAGAAAACCACCATAAACAAAACCAAAACTGGCTTGCACTTTGTTTTGTATTAGGTAATATTCTGTATTGGGTAAGACCATTGGTGGGTTATCTCTTCCAACGGCCTGGCTAGTACTGTCCAGCACTATGAAAAGTTACCAGTAAGGATAAATTTTCCAGATTTATGTGAGCTTGATTCCTCTGTGTCCTGGAGCCAAAATATGTGGTGTCCTCTGTAATAAGGCTTTAAAATATGTTTATGTTGGGTAAATGTATTAGTTCCTTCCGTTTAGCTGTAATAAAATAGCATGACCAAGGCAACTTACCAAAGACAAAGTTTGTATGGCTTAATATTCCAGAGGGATTAGAGTCCATTATGGCAGGGGATTCATGGCAGCAGAAGGTGACTGGGGCAGAAAGCCAAGGAAACACCTCTCTAAGCTGGCACAGGAAGCAGAAGGTGACTGGAAATCTGTCAAAGCTTAAGAACTCTCACAGCCTACATCCCAGTGACATGCTTCCTCTATCATGTCTACACTTCTATAGGGTTCCATAACCCTCTCCAACAACACCACAAACTGGGAACCAAGTGTGAAAATACTTGGAGCCTTGGGAAACATCCTCTTTAAAACCACTACAGTACCCAATGACAATATCAATAGCATGTGTTGATCAGGAAGCCTCCGGTGCTTTTCTGAACAATAACTCCTAAGGACTCCCATGCCTTATGTTTTAATGTAACAGTCCTTTTCTTTTTTTATTGATGTTTTGTATATTTCAGACATCATTTTTCAATTCAGTTCAGGCATACTCCCCTTTCCCTTCCCTCCACCCACCCCAACCCACCCCACCTTGATCATGCATTCTGCCATAACTGTCCTGCATCTTTCTCTCAGTCTTTTATTTATGCTTAGGAATTCACATTTTCCTCCATTAATTTTATATTACTCTAAAATGTGGATACATATTCTCCATCCATATACAGTAATTACAGAGTCTGAAAATAATTGGTGGGTGGATTCTAGAGCCCATTGAGAGATTCACATTATAACAACATAGTTGCTTTCAGATAAAAAGAAATATAACAATAATGTTATTCAGCTTGTCTTTCATCTGAGAGATTTGGTGTTAGCACCAACAAATGAGGGAAGCCATTCTCCATTTGTCTTTCTGGGACTCTGTTCCTTCACTCAGCATAATGGATTGGAGCTCCATCCATTTACCTGAAAGTTCATAATGCCATCTTACTGCTGAATAGTATTCCATTGTGTAGATGTACCACATTTTATGTCATCCACTCATCTGTTGAGGGGCATTTGGATTGGTTCCGGCTCTTCTCTATTGTGAAGAGAGCTGCAATAAACATGGATGTGCATGTATCTTTGCAGTAGGAGGAGTCTTTGGGATATATACCAGGAGTGGTATGAATGGGTCAGGTGGTAGGCTCATTCCAAGTCTTTTTTTTTTAAGTTTTTTTTTTGTATGTGTATGAGTGTACTGTCTGCATGTAGGTTTGTCACCCGTGTCGTGCAATGCTGCAGAGGTCAGAAGAGGGTCTCGGATTCCCCTGGAACTGGAGTTCTCCTAGAATTGGAATTACAGACGTTTCTTAGTTGCCATGTGGGTGCTAGGGATCGAACCCGGGTCCTCTGCAAGAGCAATCTTTGCTCTTATCCACTAGGTTATCTCTCCAGCCCTCATTCCAAGTCTTGTAAGGGTTCTCCACACTGCTTGCCATAGTGATTGTACAAGTTTACATTCCCACCAGCAGTGGTTGAGTTTCCCTTTCCCCACAACCTCTCCAACATCTGTTGTCTTTTTTCTTGATCTTAGCTAGCAATATTGGAGTGAGATGGTATCTGAGAGTGGTTTTAATTTGCATTTCCTTAATTAATAATGATGTTGAATAGTTTTGAAGATCTTTCTTAGCCATCTTTAATTCCTCACGGGTGAAGTCTCTGTTCAGCTCTCCATCTTTTGAGTAGGTCATTTGTATTCTTACTTCTTTGTTTTTTGAGTAGTTTACATATTCTTGATGTTAATGCTCTGTCAGATGTATCACTGGTAAAGATTTCCTCCCATTCTGTGGGTTTTCTCTTCACCTCCTTGATTGTTTCTTTCACTGTGCAGAAGTTTTTGAGTTTGATGAGGTCCCATTTGTCAACTGTTGACCTTACTTCCTGTGAAGCTACTATCTGATTTAGAAAGTCTTTTCCTATGCCTATGTCTTGTAGGTTGTTACCAAATTTTTCTTCTATCATCTTCAGGGTTTCAGGCTTCATATTGAGATCTTTGACCCATTTGGAGTTGATTTTTGTACAGGGTGAGAGGTAGGGGTTTAATTTTGTTCTTCTACAAATGATTATTCAATTTTGTCAGCACCATTTGCTGAAGATGCTATCCTTCCTCCATTGATTTTTTTTGCCCCTTTGTCAAACATGAGGTGGCTAAAATTGTATGAGCTTAAGTTTGGATCTTCAATTTTGTTCCATTGGTCAATGGGTCTGTTTTTGTGCTGTCTTTATGACTATGGCCCTGTAATATAGTTTGATGTCTGGTAGGACAATCCCTCCTGTATTGCGTTTTTCACTCAGGGTTGCTTTAGCTATTTGGGATCTTTTGTTTTTCCATATGAATTTAAGGATTTTTTTCCCCAAGTCTATGAAGAATCTCATGGGGATTTTGATTGGGATTGCATTGAATCTGTATATTTATTTGGGTAAAATGAACATTTTTACTAAATTAATTTTCCCAATCCATGAGCATGGGAGGTCTTTTCATCTTTTGATGTCATTTTTCAATCTTCTTCTTTAGGGGTTTAAAATTTTGGTTGTAGACATCTTTGGGATCTTTGGTTAGTTTTGTTCCCAGGTATCTTATTATTTTTGAGGCTATTGTGAGTGTGAAGTTCTTCTTAAATCCCTTCTCCTCTTGTTTACTGTTGGTGTAAAGAAGGGCTACTGATTTTTCTATCTTAATTTTGTAGCCTGATACTTTACTAAAACTCTTAATCATTTCTAGAACTTTTCTGGTGGAGTTTTTAGCATCTCTTGCCTAAACTATCATATCATCTGCAAAAAGGGGTAGCTTAACGTCTTCTTTTCTTATTAGTACTCCTTTAATTTCCTTCTCTTGTCTTATTGTCCTAGCAAGTGTTTCAAGCACTATGTTGAAGAGGAGTGGCGATAAGGGGCAGCCTTGCCAGATTTCCGCCTTTAAGGGAAATGGTTCCAATTTTTCTCCATTTAGGATGATGTTGGCAGTGGGTTTGCTATATATGGCTTTGATCATGTTGAGGAATGTTCCTTTCAGTCCTATACCCTCTAGGACTTTAAACATGAAGGGATGCTGGATCTTGTCAAAGGCTTTTTCTGCATCAATTGAGATGATCGTGTGGTTTTTGTCTTTAAGTCCATTTATGTGTTTTATGATATTTATTGATTTACGTATGTTAAACCATCCCTGCATCTCTAGCATGAATCCAACTTGATAATGATGGGTGGTCTTTGTTATGCGGGTTTGTATGCAATTTGCAAGTATTTTGTTGAGAATTTTTGCACCTATGTTCACTAGTGAGATGGGTCTATAGCTTTCTTTTTTGCTTGCATCTTTGCCTTTTATTGGTATTAAAGTGATGTTGGCTTTATAGAAGGAGTTTGGGAGAATTCCCTCTGTTTGTATCTTTCTAAATAGTTTGAGTAGCAATGGTTGGTGGACCTCTTTAAGTGTTTTATAGAATTCTGCTGTGAAACCATCTGGACCAGGGCTTTTTTTAGTTGGGAGATTCTTAATTACATCTTCAATTTCCTCAAATATTACAGGTATGTTTAAACTGTCAATCTCTTCTTGGTTAAGCTTTGTTGGTTCCCAGCATTTCAGATATTCATCCATTTCTCTTAGGTTTTC
Source organism: Rhizomys pruinosus (assembly GCA_009823505.1). NCBI lineage: Eukaryota > Metazoa > Chordata > Mammalia > Rodentia > Spalacidae > Rhizomys > Rhizomys pruinosus. The sequence continues at coordinate 1,003,397 of VZQC01008059.1, read as the reverse complement.
AAATTTAGTGGAGTATAGATTTTTGCAGTATTCCCATATGATTGTCTTCATCTTTGTCTATTGTGATGTTTCCCCTTTCATCACGAATACTATTGATTTGGAGTTGCTCTTTCTTTTTTTGGTTAACTAGGCTTGTGGTCTATTTTGTTTATTTTTTTTTTCAAAGAACCAGCTTTTGTATTTGTTGATTTTATGTATTGTTTTCTTTGTTTCTATTTCATTGACTTCTGCTCTGATTTTTGTTATTTTTTCCTGTCTGTTGGGTTTAGGGTTCATCTGTTGTTGTCTCTCAAGTGTTTTTAGCTGCAGTGTTAGATTGTTTATTTGTTCCCTTTCTGTTTTTTTGGATGTGGACACTTAGGGCTGTAAATTTCCCTGTCAAGACTGCTTTTAATGTATCCCAAAGGTTTTGTTGTGTTGTATTGTATTTTTTTTTCAGTTCTATGAATACTTTATTATTTTCACTATTTATTTCTTCCCTGACCCATTCATTATTCAGGATTGTGTTGTTTAGTCTCCATGTATTCTTGTAGCTAGTTGGACTTATTCTGGTGTTCATATTGAGCTTTATTGCACTGTGGTCTGATAGAATGCATGGAATAATTTCTATCATTTTGTATTTGTTGAGGTTCCCTTTTGTGCCCCAGTATGTGGTCGATATTGGAGAATGTTCCATGAGGTGCTGAGTAGAAAGTATATTCTCTGGTATTTGGGTGGAATATTCTGTAGATGTCTGTTAGGTCCATTTGTTGTATGGTATTGTTCAGTTCTGATGTCTCTCTGTTTATTTTTTGTCCTGTTGATCTATCCAAGGGGCTCAGTGAGATGTTGAAGTCTCCCACTATAAGTGTGCTAGGATTAATCTGTGTCTTGAGGTCCTGCAGAGTTGTGTTTATAAAGTTAGGTGCACCAGAGTTTGGTGTATAGACATTTAGGACTGTGAAGTCTTCATGGCCCATTGTTCCTTTGACAAGGAACAGTGCTCTCTTTGTGTCTTCTGATTAATTTTACTTTGAGATCTATTTTGTCTCATATTAGAATAACCAATTCAGCTTGTTTCTTGGTACTATTTACTTGGAATATTTTTTCCATCCTTTCACTCTAAGGTGGTGGCTGTCCTTAAGAGTGAGATGGGTTTCTTGTAGACAGCATATAGAAGGGTTCAATTTCCTAATCCATTCTCCCAGTCTCTGCCTTTTGATTGGGGAGTTTAGACCATTAGTATTTAAGGTTATTATTGAGAGATGTGTGTTGCTTCCTTTAACCTTATTTTTTGTTTGCATTCTTGGTCGAGGTTTAATTTACTCTTTTATGATTTTGTTTATGTCTCTCTTTAATTGCTTAGGAATAGTTCCTTCTTTGCTCTGTTCTTTGGATTGCTTCGAGGATTTTCTGATGTGTTGGTTTCTTAGACATGTATTCTTTCATCTTGTTCATGTCGTGAAAGATTCTTCTTTCTCCTCTTACTGTAATTGACATTTTTGCTGGGTATAGTACTCTGGGTTGGCATCTAATGTCAGTTAGCTCTAGGAATACTTTGGTCCACATTCTTCTAGTTTTCATAGTTTGCACTGAAGAAGTCAGCTGTGATTCTCATGGGTTTCCCCTTATATATGACTTGTTGTTTTTCTCTTGTAGCTTTCAGTATTTTGTCTTTGTTTTGAGCATCTAGTGTTATAACAATTATATGGCATGGGGAATTTCTTTTCTAGTCCTGTCTGTTTGTTTTTCTATGTGCTTCTTGTATTTGTATGGGCTTGTCTTTTTTCACTTAGGGGAAATTTTCTTCTATTATCCTGTTGAAGATCTCGTCAATAGTGTTGTCTTGGGATTCTTTTCCTTCCTCTAGCCCTATGATGTGGAGGTTTGGTCTTTTCATAGTGTCCCACATTTTCTGGTTGTTCCACTGTTGTGTTGTTGTTTTTTTTTTTTTTAATTTTTCATTATCTTTACTTGACAATTCTAGATGGTCTATGTTATCCTGCGGGTCTGATATTCTTTTTTTCTGCTTCTTCCATTCTGCTTCTGAGGCCTTTTCCTCATCCTTTTCTGTTGATTGGATGAATGTTCAATTTCCTTTTTCATTTCATCCTGTGATTTCTTTAGCGTTTCCACTTCCTTTTGTTGCCTGTCATTAGCTCCTTGGTTCATTGGTTATTTATTTATTTATTTATTTATTTATTTATTTTCATTTCAGCCTGGGATCTTTTCAGTGTTTCCACTTCCTTCTATAGTTTGTCATTTTCTTCCTTTATGTCTTTCCAATGTTTGTCATTATCACATTCTTGGTACTTCTTGAGTTTTTAATTCTCTTCCCTTACTTCTCAAATTTTTTTGAATATGTCCACAGTTGTTTTTCTAAAGTCCATGTCTTGGTTTCCTTCTAGGGAGATCTCATTGTAGGAATCTTCTGTAGGGTTGGTAGAGTTCGGTGTGGATTTGTTGTGAGCTTTTCCCTTTTGTGTGTGTGCGTGTGTGTGTGTGTGTGTGTGTGTGTGTGTGTTTTCCATGTGGATTTGTTTGTTTATTTGTTTCTTTGGGTTCTGGTGTCTCAACATTGTCTGCACAGACTATAATCACTAATATTGAGCCTGCTAGATCCTCTCTGCACCACTGCTCCCCCAGGCTGAGGGGGGATTTGCTACTTTGGCCCATTTGCTGGTACCCTATTAGCCAACTCATGCCACAAGCTGGGCACACATTGATGTTGTGCTGTGTGGTGCGTGTCTAACTGGGACCCACAGTTGGAAGGTCCCGGGCAACACCAGGCCTCCACAGGGCACACGGGTGCCCAAAGTGCACCCAGGCGGGCAGGCCTCACCAAAGCCCTGCCCTGGATGCAAGCTGGCATTGTGCTGTGTGGTGTGTCTAACTCCGCCCATGTTGCAAACTGGGACCTGAAGGTTGGAAGATCCCAGGTGATACTAGGCCTTCATGGGGCACAGGGGTGTGCCAAAGCACCCAGGCAGGCAGACCTCACCTGGACTTTTGTAGGTTGTTGTTCTGCAGGACACCGGGGTGAAGTCTGCTTGCCCTATGCACAGGGTGCATGCTGTTATTGTGCTGATCAGTCCTTTTCTTATTGGAGTGATATATCTACCATTGAAATTATCTTTCTAAAAGGCTTTTCTAAAAGGCTTTCTAAAAGGCTTTCTAAAAGGCTTTTCCAAACATTGCAATAGATGCTGGTATTTGGGGCTGAAAAATCAGCTGTGATTAATGAGACCAACAACATTGAGTTAAATCTTCAGAGAAATATTTCCTCATGTTCAGCACACAGAAGCTGTGGTCCAGATGCTCCCAATGCTTCACCTCAAATTTGAAAATTATCTTGACAAAATATAAGAATCTTCCACATGCTTTGGGTTTGAAGACATGGAGGGTTCATGGAGAACATCTGAGACTTCACAATGCATAAGGCTAGGAAGGACCCCTGGTTTAGATGGGGAGCTAGTTGTAGCAGACATCTAAGATTGAAGGTGTCATGAAGTGAAGATGAGGCTTGGCCCCATGTGACAGGGTTGGATTCCCTGAGAGGGCCAGAAGGCCATTAGTGCATGTGCAGCCTCGATTTCAGTGGAGACCCGGAGATGCAGGAGATGCCAGTACTGTGGGATGACCAGCCAGGACAGCTGAGAGTATAGAATGGAGCCAACTGATCCTACTAGAAATTCTTATGGACTGCATTTGGCAGAGCTGGAGAAGCAGGAAGCTATTTGGAGTCCTGATGTACATGGAGGAACAGTTACCAAAAAAGCTCAGGTTGACCAGCTCACTTGATTCTGTGGTACTGAATATAGGAATAGGCATTAGATAAAATTCTTAGAATCATACACTAAAAAGTTCTATATCTCATTGCATGAAAATTGTGCATCCATTAGACCGGTTCAAGAACCACAAACAGCATTAATACAAATAAATTTATGTACACTTAACTAAGCAATGCAATTCCCATAGGTGGTTTAATTGCTTCCTCTCCACATTGCAGTTTCTGAAGAACCAGATAATCTCGGGGGGGGGGGACTTCAGAGTTCACCAAGTCTGTAAAATACACCTGAGATTCCCATGCTTCTGAGAGTCTAATGCAGTTCCATGTCTCATCATTTTCTAGAGTGTATGCTTCTTGCCATGGTGTATTGGTCTGTGTCTTTCATTTCAGTGATAGTAATGATTAGTAAATGAAGCCTTTTGACCTGGGAAATTTTGTGAGCTTCAACTATGCCAAGGGAAAATACTAAAACACAAATAGTTTTTTAAAAAATTATTAACCTTGTTTGAGATTCTCTCAAATACCTAATATTCATTTTTATAGCTAGAATTTATAAAATAGGTGGCAGATGCCTCATTCTTGTGTTTTTTATAATATGGAGGAGGTAAGTAATCCCTCTGTGGAGAGAATGCACAGCATAGTTGGAAGCTGATCCATGCTAATGTTCATTCTTCCATTTTCTTTACATAGAATCATGAATATTTTGGAAACTACCAGAGAGTGGGAGCCTATAATTTGACTTTGTAGCAGACAAAAAGTGATAGATTATGAACTTCACTCTGCTCACTAGTGAGTTTGGTAAGTTTGCATGTACACTGTACTAAGAGGTGTAATTTATGCAAGGGCAGGGGCAGGTATACTCATTGTGGGTTATGGAAAAGAGGAGTAGGTATCAAAACTTAAAAATTTCTGAAATTAAGTTATAAAACTTTTCGTTATAGGGAATCTGTTGATTGTTGTGATTAATTTTATTTTTTGTCTTTTGAGACAGGGTCTCCCTGTACCCACAACTAGCCTGGAACTCACTATGTAGACCAGGCTGACCTTGAACTCACAGAGATCCACCTGCCTCTGCCTCCTGAGTGCTGGGATTAAAGGAATGCACTGACAAGCCTGGTGACTGTCATAATTTATTATGACTATTCTTGCAATAATATTAAAAAACCAGGACAAATAACACTGTGAAAGAATAATTATATAGGTTACAAATTCTTTGTATAGTTGCTTACTATAAATTTTAGGAAAAAGTAAAAAAATGGACATAACTGAAAGTAAAAAAGAAACATGAAATATTAATTCTTTAAAATATGAAATTTTACCGAGTGGATTAACACGTTAAGATTCTAAGATCCAGAAGCCACCTGGGCGAGTAGCTTGGGAGCTGGGGCCTTGAGGGCGGGACCCGGGCGCTGGGCCAGAGGGTCCGGAGAGTCCGGCGGCCAGGGCGGCTGCGCCTTTGAGCAGGATACCCAGAAGCCACCTGGGCGAGTAGCTTGGGAGCTGGGGCCTTGAGGGCGGGACCCGGGCGCTGGGCCAGAGGGTCCGGAGAGTCCGGCGGCCAGGGCGGCTGCGCCTTTGGGCAGGATACCCAGAAGCCACCTGGGCG
>VZQC01008059.1:939974-997627 GCA_009823505.1 Rhizomys pruinosus | reverse complement strand
CACACACCCCCCCCCGCCCCCACACCCGCGCTATCTTGTTTACACGGCCCGCGCCCCCGGGTCAGTCTGCTTCTCCCTTCCCCCGTCTGGAATCCTGCCGCTGGCCACCCCCGGTCATCTCGAGTGTGTGCTGAGCTCCGCCCCCCCCCCCCCCCCCCCCCCCCCCCCTTTGCTAGGAACGCGGCTTGCGCGAAGTCGCAAGCCCGTCTGGCGCCGTGAGGCGCCGTGCCGCGCACCCTCTCCGTGCAGTGGACGGTGTCGGGCTGCGCCCGCTCGCAGCTGGCTTCCGCCCCTCTCCTTTTCTTTCCCCCTGCCAGCGGCTCCCGGACCCCCCCGCACACTTTCATTTTTTTTTTGCGTGCTACACGCGACTTTCCTCCCCCCCCACGTTTTCTCCTTTTTTTTCGCCCCCCCCCCCCCCCGATCTTCTTTTTTTTCGCCCCCCCCCCCCCCCCCCCCGCCCCCCCCCCCCCCGCTGCAGCGACCTTCCATCACGTGTGCGTCGCAGCGCTGCAGAGGCCCCCCCCACTACCGGGGCTGGCCCCCCCCCCCCAGGCCTGCGCTGTCCCAAGCAGATGACCCTGAGAGCTCGCGCCCCCCCCCCCCGCTCCCGAGCTGTGTTTTAGCCGACGGCGCGCGTCGCTGCGCCGGCCGTCGAGCTGGTCGCGGCGCCGGCCCCCCCCCCCCCTTTCCCCCCCCCCCCCCCCCCCCCGAGCTCGCCCTGTAGTGCTTGCCCCCCCCCCCCCACCTAGAGCCGCGGTCGCAGCTGGCGCGGGGTCGCCTGAACGGTCCGATCACGTAGGGCAGTGGACCGTGACCCCCCCCCCCCCCCCCTTTTTTTTTTTTTTTTTTGCCCCCCCCCCCCTTTTTTTGCCCTTTTTGCCAACCATCCCCCCTTCCCAAGTCACCATGTCAGTTCCATTTTCTGATGCAGTCTTTTGTTGTGTTCTTTTACTATGCATCCCTCTCCTGAGAAATATTTATATCTGGGTGTTTGGTACCTAGCATTCCAATCTATGAGGGTGGACACCATTTGTAGTTGTTTTTCGGTGACGGTGTGGTTGTGCCCACTTCACGTCATCATAATCTTCTTCCTAGATCCATCCATTTACCTGCCAAAGTTCATGATGTTGTCCCTCTTTACTGCTGCATAGAAACCTATTGATACATGTACCACCATTTATTATCCCATCTCGCAGTTGAGGGGCCCTGGGTTGGTTCAGCTTTTGCTATTTGAACCGAGCTGCAATAACACATTCAGCTGTGCATTGTATCTTGCAGTAGTACGTTGCTGTCTTGTGGGTATATCCCAGGAGTGGTATGACTGGGTCAAATGGAAAGGTCATTTTGAGTCTTTTCAGGGTTCTCCATCACTGTTTCCACCATAGTGCTTGTACTAGTTTACATTCCACCAGCAGTAGACGAGTGTTCCCCTTTCCCGAAACCTCCTTTCCAGCATTTTGGTATCTTTTGTGTTCCTGATCCTAGCCCGTATTATTGGAGTAAGGTGATATCTCAAAGTGTGTTTTTAATTTGCATTTCCTTAATTATCAGATGGATGTTGAACAGTTTTCTTCAGATGTTTCTCAGCCCATCTCTAATTCCCCTCTGTGAAGTCTCTTTCAGAGATCTTTGCTCCTCTTTTGAGTGTTTTCATTGTTTTCTTTCTCTTTGTTTTGCGTGCTGTATACTCTGCGGAATTAATGCTTTGTCAGAGATGTATCTTCTGTGAGCGTTTCCTCCCACTCTGTGGGTCTTCTCCTCACTTCCTTTATTGCTTCCTTTGATGTACAGAAGGCTTTTGAGTTACTGATGGGGTCCCATTGTCAATTGTCGATCTTATTTCTTGTGGCAGCTGCTGTTGATTTAGGAAGTCTTTTTCCTACACCTCTGTCTTGTAGTCTGCTACCAACTGCTCTTTTTATCGCCTCCAGAGTTTGGGGGTTTCACATTGATGTCTTTGGTTCATCTGGAGTTGACCTTTTTACAAGGTGAGAGGTAAGGATATAATTTTATTCTTCTACAGTGCGTGATCCATTTTGAAAGCACCACTTGTTGAAGATGTTTTTCTTCCAATGTGTATTCTTGGCCCCTTGTCCAATATATGAGGTGGCTGACAATTGTATGAGCTCAGGTTTGGCATCCCTTCATGTTTTCTTCCATTGCCACTGGTCTGTTTTTGCCAGTGCCAAGCTGTTTTTCTGACTATAGCCCTGTAGTATAGTTTGACGTCTGGTATAGCGATTCCCCACCTGTATTGCTCTTTTCACTCAGGATTGTTTGGCTCTTCGGGGTTCTTTTGTTTTTCCAAATTGAAATTGAGGATTTTTTTTTCCAAGCTGTGACGAAACTCTTGGGGATTTTGATGGGGGATTGCATTAAATCTGTACACTCGTTTGGGTTAGGATGGACATTTTTTACTATATTTATTTCCCAATCCATTGAGGCCCATGGGAGGTTTTCATCTTCTGATGTCTCCTCAATTTCCTTTTTCAGGGTTTTTAAAATTTTTGTGCTAGAGATCTTTGGTGTCTTTGGTTTTTTTTTTTTTTTGTGCCACCACGCCCGGCCTCCGGAGTACTTTTAAATGAAAAAGTTCACATTCTTTTTTCTGTTGCTTGTTGTTGGTGTGTAAAGAAAGGCTACTGATTTTTTTTTAGATTTATTTTGTATCCTGCCACTTACCACAGCTGTTAATCATTTCTAGGGTTTTCTGGTGGAGTTCTTTTTTTTTTTTTTCTGGTGGAGTTTTTAAAATCATATCATCAGCAAAGGTTATAGCTTTATTTCCTCTTTTCCAATTAGAACTCCTTAATTTCCTTTTCTTGCCCCTTTATTGCCCTTGCAAGGGTTTCCAGCAATTATGAAGCGGAGTGGTGACAGGGGGCCGCCTTGCCGAGTTCCTACCTTCAAGGGGGAATGTTCCTGTCATTTTACCCCATTTAGGATGATATTGGCTGTTGGGTTCCTGTATATGGCTTGATTAAATTGAGGAATGATCCCTCTAGCCAATTCCCTCCAGGGTACCTTTAAACATGAAGCGATGCTTGATTTTGTCAAAAGGGCTTTCTCCGGCCATCAAGTGGAAATGATGTGTGGTTTTTTTGTCCTCCAGTCCATTGATTATGTTTGCTGATGTTATGATTTTTAGTTTTTCATGTTGAAACCATCTCTGCATCTTTGGTATGAATCTATCTTGGTCATGGTGGATGATTTTCTTGATGGGGTCTGTATGCGATTTGTCAATATCCTATTTAGAATTTTAGCATCTTTGTTCTTTAGGGAGATGGGTCTATGGTCTAATTTTTTGGTTGTATATTCCCCTGGTTTTGGTAGTAGCGTAATGCTGGCCTCATTGAAGGATTCTATTGAAGTCCCTTTCTTTTTTTCTTTGGGAGAGGTCCCTCCGTTTGTATCCTTTCTAAACAATTTAAGTAGTAATGATTGCAAGTCTTTTCGAAATATTTTATAAAATTCTGCCGTGAAACCATCCGGGCCTGGGCATTTTTTGGTTGGGAGGCTACTTATTACCTCATCTCTCCCTTCGATTTTTCCTGTATTTGGTTGTTTAGCTGGAAATCTCTTCTTGGTTTGAGCTTTGCGTCTGATTCCCAGGATTTCAGATATTCATACCATTTCTTTAGGTTTTCAAATTAGTAGAGTGTATAAGTTTTTGACGTAGTCCCATATGATTTTCTATATCTTTTCATTGTCTGATGTGATGTTTCCACTTTAATCACTGAATCTGTTGATTTGGAGTTGTTCCCTCCTTTTTTTGAACGAGCTAGAGGTTACTGTTCCTATTTTGTTTATTCTCTCACAGAACAGCTTTGGCTTCATTGATTTTTTGTATGGTTTTCATTTTTTCTTCTATAAATTGATCTATGCTCTGATTTTTTGTTATTTCTTCTGTCTGCTCGTTAGGGTTTCATTTGTTGTTGTTTCTCACGTATTTTTAGCTGCCAGTGTCTATAGGTAATTTCTCTCTTTGTATTTCTTCCTCTGTTTTTCTTTAATGTAGGCACTTAGAGCTATAAAACTTCCCTCTTAGGACTGCTTTTAAAGTGAACCAGAGGTTTTGTTGTGTTTATATTATCCTTTAAAAAATATTTTAAAAAAAAAAAAATGTTTTTATTTCTTTCTTTATTTTCTTGCTTGACCCATTCATTATTCAGGAGCGTGTTGTTTAGTCTCTCTGTTTTCTTGTCCGGATGTTAGGGCTTATCCTGGTGTTTGATATTGAGTTTTATGCATTGTGGGTCCCCCTGATAGAATGCATGAAATTTTATTTCCCAATCTTTTTACTATTTTGTTGCAGTTTTTCCCTGTTGTCCCACAGTAATGGTATATTTTTGGAGAATGCCTTCCATGACTGTGCTTGCTGGTTCTGAGTAGAAAGTGTATTCTCTTGTGTTTGGGTCTGAAATATTCAGTAGATGTCTTGTGAGGTCCATTTGGCCCTTGTTGCTTTTGCTGTACTTGTCGTCATTTAGTTCGGATGTCATTCTTCGCCTGTATCCTTGTTCCTGTTGGGGACCTGTTATAGGGGACCCTTTAATTGTCGGTATTGAAGTCCACCTCTCAGTATTTAGCTGTGCTGGTTGCGTTAATCTTTGCCGTGAGATCTGAACAGAATTGTTCTTCTCATAAAGTCTTGGTTTTTCCTGCACCGGTGCTTTGGTGGCATATTATTTTATACATTGTGAGATCTTATCGTCAATTGTTCCTTTAATAAAGATGTAAGTGGCCCTCTTTGTCTCTTTTATTTTTACTTTGAAGTTCTAATTTTCTGATATTAGGATAGCAACTACTGCTTTCTTTTGGTACCATTGGCTTGTAATATTTTTTCCATCCCTTAACCTAAGTTGGTGTCTGTCATTGAAATTGAGATGGGTGTCTTCGTATGTTATCAGCATATTAGATTGGTCCGCTTGTTTCCATCTATGCTCCCAGTCTACTTGCCTTTTGATGGGCGAGTGTAGCCCATTAAGATTAAAGGTATATCTATTGAAGCTGGGATTGTTGCTTCCTTCCTTGATGTATGATGACATTGCGCCATTTAGTATAATTTCTCATAGACCTCTTCTGATTTGCTCCTCTATGTTTTGTTTTTTTTAATTATGTTTCTCGTTACCTACGCTGTTCTTGCCTCCCCTCAGTTTGATGATTTTTGCTCCTCTCTTCTACCCTTGAATTGCTTCAAGTTTTCTCTGAAAGTTTGGTTTTCAAGACATGTATTTCCACTTATTGTTTTTTACTGTATGGAAGATTTTTCTCTCTCCTTAACAGTTATGTTAGCCATCTTTCTGCCTGGCCCTTTGGTTGGTTAAGTTTGGTAAAGTATTCTTGGCTGTTGGTCTATCCTTCTTTATCTAGTCACATTAACAATGGGAATGATTTGTTCCATGTTCTTCTGCCTTTCATGGTTTGAGGGCGGAGAAGTCACTTGTAATTCTGATCGGTTTCCCTTTGTATGTGACATATTTTTCTTTTGTAGCCACTAAGGAATTTGTCTTTATTTTGGGGCCGCATTCTGCATTTTAACTCTAATATGGCGTGGGGTGTTTCTTTCTGATCTTGTCTGTTTGGCCGCGTTTCATATCTGATCTTGTCTATTTGTATGGGTTTGTCTTATTTTTCGTTTGGGGAAGTTTTTCATCTATTATTCTGTTGAAGATCTGATCAATACTATTCTCTTGCGATTCTTCTCCTTACTCTATCCTTATAATGCAGAGATTTGGACTTTTCATAGTGTTCCCCATATTTCCGGTTGTTTCCAATATGTCTTGTGTATTTCTTAAATTTTTCATAGTCTTTATTTGGGCTTTTTAATTACTCTGTGTTATCTTCCCAGATCTGATATTCTTTGTTCTGACTCTAATCAACTCTACTTCTAGGGCTTTTTCCTTTCCTTTCTACTTGATTGAATGTGTGTTTGATTCCCCTTTCTTCCTCCATTTAATTTTCCTGTCGTTTTTTTCGTAACTTCACACCTTTCAATTTTCTGAGCTCCTCAAATCATCTTTTGGTCTGTTTTCACAATCTCTTTCTGGTGCTCTTAATTCGCCCTTGGCCTTCGCTGCCATACTCTTTTCAGTGTTTCTACTTCCTTTCGGAGTTTGTTTTTTTCTCCCTCTAGTTCTTTCTGGAGTTTGTTGGTCTGTTCCTTAGTTCTTTCTGAAGTTTATCATTGTATCCCCCCTCTGGTTCCTTTTTGAGTTTTTCATTCTCTCTCTTTAGTTCTCTATATTCTTTATTTTTTCTTTTCTCCCTCTAGTTCTTTCCGGAGTTTGTCAATTCTGTTCCTTTAGTTCTTTTATGCATTTGTTCTGTAATTGTATCCCTCTAGGCTTACCTTTTCTTGAGTTTTTCCATTCTCTCTCTTTAGTTTCTCTGAATTCCTATTTATGTTCTTAATTTCTCTGCATCGGTCTTCAATTATTCCTCTAAAATCTATTCATTGGCTTTTCTCTCAAGGTTGTGTTCCCATTTTGTAGCTGTCTCATCTTACCGGTTGTTAGAGCTTGGTGCAGGATTATCCCGCTGTCTTTCCCATGTCTTGTCCCTTCTTCGTTGTCCCTGGCATGTGGGCTCTCCTTTTGTGGTTAGATCACAAATAGCAGACGTTTTGGTCTTTCATCTCAGATAATTTTTTTTTGTTGTCGTTGTTCCCCTTCCTCCTCCTTTTTTTTTTTTTTTTTTTTTTTTTTTTTCATTTTTCATTTTTGGTTTGACATATTAGGGTATTGGAAGCAAAGCACTCTTCTCTTCTTGCTCTGATGGTTCTCCAACAGGCGGGGGGGGTGGGCTCTGGGTCTTTTATACCTGATTCCATTAGCCCGAGCCCAGGCAGGCTGCTCAAATTTTAGGCGCTCGCCGAACTGGCCGTCGGACACTATTCCCCCGGACCACCTTGGCCACATGAGCCCGCGGTCCCGCACCCTAAAGGCCCCAGATACATAAAGCTTACTCCGCCCAGGTGCGTCTTTCTTGGCGATCCTGCCCAAAAGGCGCAGACGCATGGCCGATTGACATCTCCGGCCCCACCCCTTGGCCCAGCGCCCTGGGTCCTCATCCGCCCTACGGCCCTCAAGCTCCCAAAAGCTACTCGCCCCGGTGGTCTTCTGGTCACTCATTCTTCAAAGGCGCAGCCGGCCACTCGGCGCCGGACTCTGGACGCTCTGGCCCAGCGCCGGGTCCCGCCCTCAAGGCACCAGCTCCCAGGCTACTCGGAAGGATGCTTATACTCATGGATTATCACTTATAGCTAAAAAATGAAAAAAAAAAAAACCTGAAAGATGCAGGACAGTTATGGCAGAATACATGATCTGGGATAGGGTGGGGGTGGGAGGGAAGGGAAAGGGAAATATGCCTGATCTGAATTGGAAAATGATGTATAAAATGCACAAACCATCAATAAAAATTAAATAAAAAAAAAGATTCTAAGATCCATTTCTTCCTTTCTTCCAAGTTCATGATAGCATTGAGGGGAGATGGGGAAGACAATCTCAGATGTTACACATATTATTGATAGGAAGAATTCTTGAAAAATATGAAAGTGCCAGTCTTAAACACTGTGTTTGGAGAAGTGACTTCAAAGATAAATGTCATTTCCCAATGAATGAGTTGGCTCTTATTTGTGTAGCAAGATTCAATATCTTTTTTCCTCTCATAATTATTTTAGTATCCTATATTATCATTTTCATCACCATTCTAAAGGTGCACTCAGGAGCAGGACATCAGAAGGCCATTTCCACCTGTGCCTCCCACTTCACTGCAGTCTCTATTTTCTATGGCACTATCATCTTCATGTATTTGCAGCCCAGCTCCAGCCATGCCATGGACACCGACAAAATAGCATCTGTGTTCTACACCATGGTTATTCCCATGCCGTACCCTATGGTCTACAGCCTGAGGAACAAAGAAGTTAAGAGTGCATTTATGAAGGTTGTTTTGATGCAAAGGTAATCTTTGTGGTCATAATGTTAAATGTGTTGCCTACATTTTCAAGAATTATATCATTACACTATACTTATTGTTAAAACATATACTAATTCTAGTAGTTATTTCCCTCTGCAAGTGTTATTTTCCCATGGGGAAAAAGAGGATTATATAAAGAAATGTAATTTCCAAATGAGAATAATTTGTATATTTTAGCATTTATTTATTAAGAATATTATTACCAAATTGTCAATAATCTATGATTTTCCTTGGATTTTCCAATGATATATTTTGATGGTTAACATTTATTTTCAACTTGTCTGATTTTAGAATGATCATAGAAAGCCACCCTTAATGTAGCTATGAGATTATTTCCAGAAAGACTGAACTGAGAGGAGAACATACCTTGAATGTGGGTGATACGATCATGGGCTGCTATCACTTCTCTCGTGAAATGAGAAACTGAGCTGAGTCCTAGAATGCATCTGTGAACCTCATGATTGTGGACGCAGTATAACCAGTCACCTTATGGTCCTGCTATTGTGCCTTCCTGCCCTGAAGGATTGTGTCTCTTTCAATCATAGGTCAAAATGAATCTCTTATTTTTAGTTGGCTTGTTTTGGAACCCTTATTTTTTATTGAGTTTTTAAAAGACCTATACTACATATTTTGGCCATATTTAGACTCACTCCCCTATATACAACCATCTTATAAATCTGTCACTGGATTTAATGTACTCTGTCACAGATGCTAAAGGCTTTCCAGCCACATCTGGGTGCCCAAATATTCTTTGGTGAGTATCCATCCACTGGAGCCTGGTTAACAAATCTAGCATCACCCCCTTAAAGAAAATTGGCTCTCCCTCTCCCAATAATCATCTATTGCCAATACTTCCTCATCTCCACTTGGGGCATTTTGTCACATCAAAAGGAAAGATATCTATTATACCTATCAGTACAAATATACACAAGCATGCAAAAAGAAGACCGTGAGTTAGACAAGGGCCTGGAGAAGTTCTCTGATGACAAAATTAAATAGGATTAGCCAACTAGACTAAATAAAATACTATATGACAATTCTTTGGGATTTATACCATGTTTTAAAATATTGTATTTATTATTTTTATTTTATGTGTATGAGTGTATTGTTTTCAAGTGTGTAAGTGCACCAGTGTCTTGCATTGCCCAGAAGAAGTTGTTGGATCCCCTGGAACTGGAGTTACATACAGTTGTTACCCACCATGTGGGTACTAAGAATCAAACCCAGATCCACTGCCAGAAGAGCCAGTGCTCCTAATTGCTAACCCATCTCTCTAGCCCCCATTTATATCTTGTTTTAACTTTTGTGTGGATGTCAGCTTTGAATCTTTAGATCTGAGTCTAAGTAGGAAAACCTATATGGACCAGGAAATTACTAAGCGGCTATGACAGGTTTCAAGAGTAGAGGGATAGAACTCAGGTGGTATGAAGAGGGAAAGAGGAACAATGAAACAGGAAGAGTTAAGTGGGATGGGGACTAGGGGGTACAGAGTAAAAGAGGGAGTATGGTACAGGATAATGCAGAATGCAGCCTAGATTCTTAAGTGAAGCAGAGAACACCTGTACTGCCTGGAAGAGATACCCTCTGACCTACTGAATTGTCTGCAAGCTGTGCAATGAACCCAAGAGCTCTACCTTTCCTGCACTCTCCTCCTCCTGGGCCGGGCTTTCAGTCATGTAGCTGTCTTTGAGTCATTTCTGTGTCTGTGATAACTCATTACCCATCCTCCTGCAAGTCCCAATAAAACTCATTGGCTCACCATATTGGACTTTGGTGGTATCCTCATTTTGGTCTCTCATCAATTCCCTATCTGGGATAAGTAATGCTTGATCATGTCTCCCCAGGAATAGCGTCACATAATATAATTGCTGCTCAAATAGGGACTAACAGAGCCAAAGTTGAGTTTGAGTAGAGTGATTACATGATCCTGGCTCTGGACAGCAAGTCATGCACCTGAGGCTGACTGTGGAGCATCCATGGGGAGAATGCTGATTCCTATGTGATATGGGGTAGTGAGCCTTCCTGCTGTGTCAGCAGTGTCATGGCCCCTACAGTGGATGTTGAGACATGAAACCAAGGCTGAGTCTACCTAGAAACAGTGGGAAATCCATAGAGGAAATCCCAGTGAGGTTTCCTTATTCTAGAGGGTTGAGTGTTGTATGTCTGCTTAATGGGTGGAGTCTGCAGAATGGTTATCAAAATAGCTGACCAAAGGTTAAACATTTAGAGAAAAATTTTATGGTACATGAGAATAACATCTAAGAGACAAGAGTGTTGACAGGATAGTACAAAAGTTGCAAGTTCCCTGTGTATATAATAAAAAAAGTCAAAGTCCAAGATGGCTGCTCAGTGGGAATCTGATAATTATGTGATTGTATCAGAGGGTGAGAGAAAGATACTGTTTTCCTGTCTCTTATAACCAACAGCATACAAGAAAAGTCTGACAAGTTAGAGAGGTGCCCTTCTTTGTTTCCCCACACTTGGAGACCATGGGAAGAATCATAGACTAAACAACATGAGAACATGGTAAAAATAGTATAAGATACCCCTCAGGTCAGATAATTAATAAAGAAGCTTCAACATGCAGATTTGGTCTTAATGGTCTGTAATAAGCTGGTTAATCAGGGACAAACAGCCCTTTTTATTTTTAAATATTTTAGTTATTATTTTTATTTTGTGTTTATGAGTGTATTCCCTACATGTGTTTAAGTGTGCCCGTGTTGTGCAATGGCTGTGGAGGTCAGAAGGGTGTTGGATTCCCTGGAACTGGAGCTACATTTAGTTGTTAAGCACCATATGGGTGTTGGAAATCAAACTATGGCCCCCTACTAAAACGGGCAATGGTCTTAAATGCTGAGCCATATCTCCAGCCCCTGGAAGAGTTTTAAGTAATCATGAAAGAAACTCTCAAAGCCTGGCTTGTGAGGCTGTGGAATGTCAAACAGTCCAAGTGTTATGAAAGCAGAAATATATCCCTCCTTAAGACACAGGATACTCATCCTGAGGGAGTATGATTGAATTCAGCCTCTAATAGACTGGCTTATAGGAGCCATTTATAACATTGTCTATCACCAGGTGAGGTTCCCATGAATATCAGAGGCAGAAAGGAAGGACATATCTTATTTAATTAGACATGAAATATGTATTATTTGATATCCAGTTCACAAGATCAGCTAAGATTACATTTACCAGACTCTTTAAAAGGAATATATCCACCAAACACCAAAAGACTGGTACAGAGTTCTAAATGGCATTGATGAGCCCCAAGGTAGGACATAGTTTCCCATTTGAAAGATGCATTCAGTATTTTTTTTTGTCTTTTTGAGACAGGGTCTCTCTGTAGCCCCAGCTGGCCTGGAACTCATTCTGTAGACCAGGCTGGACTTGAAGTCACAGAGATCTGCCTGCCTCTGCCTCCCGAGTGCTGGGATCAAACATGTGAGCCACCACACCTCTGCCTTTCAAAAGCTTGTAAGTGTAATCTCATACAAATGGTAATAGAGTGAAAATGTTTTATAATGTGTCTTTTTCTCCTAGATGAATGTAAACTTAAATTCCATGCATAATATTATTCTTAAATGCTATGCTTTTACTTAGAGACATTAAGATGCATATAAACAAATTATATGAAACATAATTTATACTAGAAACTATGGGTATTGGATTGATATTCATAAAAATTACTCATTACATTTATTTGTATGAACTCTCTATGTCAATTTCCATACACTTTAATATTTTTTTAAGTAATGGCCAACTTTATTAGGTCAAGGTTAGGTTTAGGGTGAGGTTTAGGGTGACGGTTAGGCTTAGGTTTAGGCTTAGGCTTAGGCTTAGGCATCCTTCCAGGGATGTGATACTGTTTTTCTTCTCTCTTTTCCATGGTAGAGGAAATTCCAGTGGATTCCATTTGGCTTTTCCAGCCGTAATAGCAACAGTCCATACATCAGGGAAACACTATGAGGATTCATCCAACTTCTAAGTATACCTATGCAAATTACTCGTTCTGGAACTGGGGTAAAAAACCACAGGAGTTCAAGAACACGACTGAGACATTGTGAATCAGACTTAAGTTATATCTCTATTTATCACCCAATTTCCATAAGCCCATACATTAACTGGAGGGCCACAATACTTTTCAGGATCTTGGGGAATCAGTGCGAAACCATGAACCAGTATCCAACAGGCCTCAGAATTCTGGTAATTTCCTTTTCCCAGTATATAATTACCCTGGTAAATAGCTCCAGATCACTCTGAGGAAGGGCAGGAGAAAGGCTAAGTTCAGTAGTTTTTGATCATTCCTTCTTATGGGTTATTTGATTCCTTTCAGGTTGTATTATTTGTTTTGTCTATTTATTTTCTATTTGTTATTTTTACATCAAACACATTGTATTTAGCTCCTTCATTAAGGAGAAATATTAGGTGTGTTTCTCTGTTGTTTATTTGGAATCACAGTAGTATTTTGAGGTGATATGTGTATCCATAAAATTTCTACTTCCATCTGACATAGCTGAATACCTCATGTTCTGGTAGGTTCTCTTATGGTTTTCACTTCATTGTTGGTATTTGTAATTTCCCTCTGTGATAATGACAATAACCCAAATTCATCCAAATTAAATGTGTCCAATAAATAGTATTTCTATAGAAGGAAAAAAAAAAGAAAGACACATTAGTATACCTAAAAGAATAAGGATGGGAATTCAGTTCACATAGGATGCAATGGCCACGTATAGTGGTGAAATTCTTGGGAGTGCAATGGTTGTGTGTGTCACAAAGTAATTTTAAAAATCCTGCCATCAGAGAGCTGGGGGACAGGTACAGGCCAGAAGGCAGGCAGGCCAGCTGGGGGCAGAGACCCCTTGGAGGTCAGGCGCATAGACTTTAACCTGGATTGCATAGATGCTGCTGCTGGGCCACACCAGAGAGCTGGGGCACATGGTAAAAGCTCAAGTAAAGATAATGAAAAGTTTAAAAATACAAAAGAATGGAACAGTCAGGAAATGTGGGACATGATGAAAAGATCAAATCTCCACATCATAGGGATAGAGGAAGGAGAAGAATCCCAAGAGAATGGTATTGATCAGATCTTCAACAGAATAATAGATGAAAGCTTCCCCAAACTAAAAAATGACAAACCTATACAAATACAAGAAGCACGTAAGACACTAAATAGACTGGACCAGAGAAGAAACTCCACTCGCCATATAATAGTTAAAACATTAGATGCCCAAAACAAAGATAAAATTCTGAAAGCCACAAAAGTAAAACAAATTACATATAAGGGAAACCTATCAGAATTACAGCTGACTTTTTAGCACAAATTATGAAAGCAAGAAGAACATGAACCAAAGCATTCCCAGTGCTAAATGACTATCAATGCAAACCCAGGTTACTATACCCAGCAAAAACTGTCAATTCTAATTGAAGGAAAGAGAAAAATCTTCCATGATGTAAACAAGATGAAAAAAATACATGTCCAGAAAACCAACCCTTCAGAGAATACTTGAAGAAATTCAAAGGACAGAGGAGGAGAGAAACTACCCCAGACACCTTGAAAGAGAAATTAATAAAAGCAGAACTGCAGAAATAGAAACCTAGACTAAAAACACAGATGGATAATAAGGTGAAAGGAAAAAACCACACATCTCTCAATTATAACCTTAAATATTAATGAACTAAACTCCCCAATCAAAAAGCATAGACTGGGAGGATGGATAAGGAAACATAATCTGTATATATGCTGTCTACAAGAAACCCATCTCACCCTTAAGGATAGGCACCAAATTAAAGTGAAAGGATGGAAAAAATAATATTCCAAGCAAACGGTACCAAAAAGAAAGCAGGAGTTGCTATTTTAATATCAGACAAAATAGACTTCAAAAGAGAAGCAATTAAATGAGACAAAGAGGGCCATTACATCCTTATCAAAGGGAAAATTGACCACGAAGACTTCACAATCATGAATATATATGCATCAAACTCTGGTGCACTGATCTTTATAAATACAACTCTACAGGCCCTTAAGGCACAGATTAACCCCAGAACACTCATAGTAGGGGACGTCAATACCCCACTCAGTCCTTTGGACAGATCAACTAGGCAAAGAATAAACAGAGAGACATTTGAACTGAACAATACAATACAGCAAATGGACCTCACAGACATCTTCTGAATATTCCACCCAAACACCAGAGAATATACTTTATATTCAGCATCCCATGGAACATTCTCCAAAATTGACCACATACTTGGACACAGAAAAAAAACCTTGACAAATACAAAAAAGTTGACATAATTTCATGCATTCTATCAGACCATAGTGAAATAAAGGTCAATATCAACACCAGGACAAGCTCTGCTACCTATAGGAACACATGGAGACTAAACAACACACTCCTGAATAGTGAATGGGTCAAGGAGGAAATAAAGAAAGCAATAAAGGCATTTGTGGAACTAAACGACAATGACAGTACAACACAACAAAACCTATGGGACACTTTAAAAGCAGTCCTAAGAGGGAAGTTTATAGCCCTGGGTGACCACATTAAAAAAATAGAAAAGGCACAAATAAATGAGCTAACACTGTAGCTAAAAACCTTGAAAGACAACAGCAAATGAATACTAAATGCAACAGACAGGAAAAAATGTCAAAAATCAGAGCAGAAATCAATGAAATTAGAAACAAAGAAAACAATAAAAAAAAAATCAACAAATCCAAAAGTTGTTTTTTTTGAGAGAATAAACAAGATAGAGAGACCCCTAGCCCAGTTAACCAAAAGAAAGAAAGAGCAACTGCAAATCAATAGAATTCATGATGAAAAGGGAAATATCACAAAAGACAATGAAAAGATCCAAAGACTAGCCAGGCGTGGTGGTGCACGCCTTTAATCCTGGCACTTGGGAGGCAGAGGCAGGCGGATCTTTGTGAGTTCAAGGCCAGCCTGGTCTACACAGTGAGTTCCAGGACAGCTGGGGCTACAGGGAGACCCTTTCTCAAAAAGACCAAAAAAAAAAAAAAAAGATTCAAATACTATACTTTCAGGGATCATTTCTATAGTTTGCAACTAGAGAAGTTTCTCTGACTGTGTAGAGTACCAGAAACCGCAACGATGAGATGCAATGCTTCCTCCTGAGTATGAAGCCGGCTCTTAGTGTTGCTCTTTTGCAACTGCTATTTGCCATTGATGATCATTCTTCTCTTCCTTTGGGAGAGTTAGAGGGAGGGAGCTCAGTCTGAGTGGTAAAAAAAAAAAAAGTAAAGATCCAGACAATCATACAGGAGTACCTTAAAAACTTACTCTACCAAATTTGAAAACCTTAAAAGAAATGGATAAATATCTGCAATCCAGGGAATCACCAAAGTTAAACAAAGAAGAGACTGACAGTGTAAATAGACCCATAATATATGAAGAAACTGAAAATGTAATAAGATACCACCCAACTAAAAAAGCCCAGGCCCAGATGGTTTCACAGCAGAATTCTATGAAATATTTAAAGAGGACTAACAACCATTATTACTCAAACTGTTCAGAAAGATACAAGCAGAGGGAAATCTCTCAAATTCCTTATATGAAGCCAGCATCACTCTAATACCAAAACCAGGCAAGGATGCAACCAAAAAAGAGAACTACAGACACATCTCATTAATGAACTCAGATGCAAAAATCCTCAACAAAATACTTGCAAACTGTATACAGACCCACATCAAAAAGATCATCCACCATGATCAAGTTGGATATACCAGAAATGCAAGGATGGTTCAACATATGAAAATCAGTAAATATCATAAAACACATAAATGAACTGAAGGACAAAAACCAGACAATCATCTAAATTGATGCAGAAAAAGCCTTTGACAAAATATAGCATCCCTTCATGATTAAAGTACTAGAGGGAATTGGACTGGAAGGATCATTCCTCAACATAATCAAGGCCATACACAAGAAACCTACAGCCAGCATCATCCTAAATGGAGAAAAGTTAGGAGGATTCCTCATAAAGCTAGGAACCCTGCAAGGCTGCCCCTTGTCACCACTCCTCTTCAATATAGTGCTTGAAACACTGGCTAGGGCAATAAGGCAAGAAAAGGAAATCAAAGGAATAGTAATCGGAAAAGAGGAAGTTAAGCTATCAATTTTGCAGACAATGTGATAGTTTACCTAAGCGTAAAACTCTATCAGAAAACTCCTAGAAATGATTAGGAGTTTCAGTAAAGTGGTGGGTTACAAAATTAACCTAGAAAAATCAGTAGCCTTTCTTTACACCAACAACAAGCAACTGAAGAAGGAATACAAAAGGAGACCTTCCCAATCACGATAGCCTCAAAAACGATAAAATACCTAGGAATAAACCTAACCAAAGACACCAAAGATCTCTACAACAAAAATTATAAACTCCCGAAGAAGGAGATTGAAGAAGACATCAGAAGATGGAAAGACCTCCTGTGCTTATGGATTGGAAAAATTAATAGTAAAAATGTCCATTCTACCCAAATTAATATATCAATTCAACACAATTCCAATTAAAATCTCCAGGACATTCTTCACAGGCTTGGGAAAAAAAAACTCTTAAATTCATATGGAACAACAAAAAAAACCCTGAATAGCCAAAGCAACCCTGAGTGAAAACAGCAATACAGGGGGAATTTCTACTTTTGTTTATTTATTTATTTTTTGGTCTTTTCAAGACAGGGTCTCCTTGTAGTCCCAGCTGTCCTGGAACTCCCTCTGTAGACCAGGCTGGCCTTGAACTCACAAAGATCTACCTACCTCTGCCTCCCAAGTGCTAGGATTAAAGATGTATGCCACCACGCCCAGCAGGGAGAATTTCTATACCAGACATCAAACTATACTACAGGGCTATAGTCATAAAAACAGCCTGGTACTGGCAATAAAACAGGCCTGTAGACCAAAGGAACAAAACTGAAGATCCAAACTTGAGCACATACAATTTCAGCCACCTTATATTTGACAAGGGGGCCAAAAAGACTCAATGGAGGAAAGACAGCATCTTCAGCAAATGGGCTAGCAAAACTAGATCGCCACTTGTAGAAGAATAAGATTAAACCCATACCTCTCACTGTGCACAAAAATCAACTCCAAATGGATCAAAGACCAATTTGAAACCCAAAACCCTGAAGGTGTTAGATGAAAAAGTTGGCAGCAACTTACAATACATCGGTGTAGGAAGAGACTTTCTAAATCAGACAGCAGGTGCGCAGGAAATAAGGTCAACAATTGACAAGTGGGACCTTATTAAACTCAAAAGCTTTTGTACAGCAAAAGAAACAATAAGGGAAGTGAAGAGAAAACCCACACAGTGGGAGGAAAGCTTCATTGCTGATTCATCAGACAGAGCATCAACTTCCAGAATATATAAACTACTCAAAAAAACAAAGGAGTAAGAAAACAAATGACTCACTCAAAAGATAAAGTAAAGAGCTGAGCAGAGACTTCATAAGTGAGGAAATAGAGATTGCTGAGAAACATCCTAAAAAGTGTTTAGTGATGTTGATCACTAATAATTAAGGAAATGCAAATTAAAACCACTTTAAGATATCATCTCACCCCAATAAGGTTGGCTAGGATCAAGAAAACAAATGATACCAAATGCTGGAGAGGGTGTGGTGAAGGGTGAACATTCATCCACTGGTGGTGGGAATGCAAACTTGTACAACCACTATGGAAAGCAGTATGGATAACCCTTAAAAGACTCACAATGAGCCTACCACCTGACCCAGCCATACCACTTTTGGGTATATATCCATCAGACTCTTCCTACAACAGAGATACATGTACAGCCATGTTTATTACAGTTCTCTTCACAATAGCGAAGAGTTGGAACCAACCCAGATGCCCCTAAACTGATGAATGGATACAGAAAATGTGGTACATCTACACAATGGAGTACTATGCAGTGGTAAAGGAAGATGATACCATGAAATTTGTAGGTAAATGGATGAAACTAGAAGATTTTAGGCTAAGTGAAGTAACACAGTCCCAGGAAAACAAAAGACGAATGGTATCCCTCATCTGTGGATGCTAGCACCAAGTACCTAGGTGAAGACAAAATGAGCAATGTTGGGCTGGAGAGATTGCCTGGTGGTTGAGAGCACCGACTGCTCTTGCAGAGGACTGGGTTCGATCCCCAGCACCCACATGGCAGCTGAGAACCATCTGAAACTCCAATTCCAGGAGAACTCCAGTTCCAGGGGAATCCGACACCATCTTCTGACCTCTGGGGTATTGCATAACACGGGTACACAGACCTGCATGCAGACAGAACATTTATACACATAGAGAAAAATAAATAAATAAATAAATAAATAAATAAGCAATGTTAATATTATATTCCTCACAATCTAAAGACAACTGTGCTCTTGTACTGGGAATCCCTACACAGGTTCTAGAGCTGACCTAACACGTATTTTTAGACCTTGAAATTTTAGTATATGATGAAGGGTATGTGTGCATCTTTTAGAGTAATATGGGATTAAAATGGAAAGATGTGAATCAAGAAATATGTCATGGAAATAACATAGTTTGTTTCCAAAGGATACAATGTTAATATAGGTGCAATGTAGCAGGCTGGTGCAACTTAGCTTTTCTGGGTGCTTAATAAACATACCTGAAGACCCTACCAATTTGACCTAGGGACATGGGGGACAACTTTGTTCCTTGCCCTCAGAGATCAACCAAGTTTTATGGGATTATACGTGGGGGCATATCTTGAAAAGTCCTGCAGAAGTGGGTCACCATTCTTCCTGTTCAGGGAGGTCTTGGAGAGCCACTAAGGGGACTTCAGCCAGTTTACAGTGTATAAAGAGGAAAGTCTGCTCATCCTTCAGAAAAGGAAGCCTGGTCTAGCAAGACCTGATTTTGTCCTCATGTGGATGGAACTGGTGGATGAGGAGCTGAAAGAAGCAAGGGGCTCCCCCTTCACCCCCCCAAAAAAACCCCTGAGAGACCTCTGAGGACCAGATCTTCAACTGACCTCAGCAAAAGAAAAACTTGGTTAATCTGGGCTATCTGCATGGTCTTAAGCATCCAGAAGGAAAGTACAACCAGAAATAAATAATACCAGAGAAACAGTAATGCAGACACAAAACTTATGATCTTAGTAAAAAGACAAAAAGAAAAAAAAAGGGAGCATCATTGTTTGGCCTGTCTTCAATTTACAGGCAGGCACATATGCTCTGTGGAAGCCACTGCTTTTGGCACTCCTCAAATACATGAGATACAACTTTTTTACTTTTTAGCCTTCCAATGTGGACTGAGGATTGCTGAGATACCCAGCTTGTGAACTAAGCAGCTAATGGGAATTCAGCCTCCTCAGAATATGGACTGCCATTGTTGGATTACCTCAGAAGTATATATGGAGGCCTATGCAGGGGGATCATGACAGGACATGTGTTTACTGGACTTCATTTGGGGGCACAATATTTAAAGCAGAAGCACGTCAGTAAGGGTTTACTTCAGCATAAGGTTTTTTGGTAGTGTAATGTCTTTTTTTTATAAGTAAATTTATTTATTATTTTTACTTCTTTTAAATTTTTTTTAATTTTTATTGATGCTTTGTGTATTTCATACATCATTTTCCAATTCAGTTCAGGCATATATCCCCTTCCTTCCCCCCCCCCACCCATCCCAGATCATGCATTCTGTCGTAACTTTTCTGCATCTTTCTCTGCTTTTTTGTTTTGTTTTGTTTTGTTTTCATTTTTTTAACAATAAGTGATAGTTTGTGAGTACAAGCATCCTTCATGTAAAACCAATTTGCAAGCAGTTGTGCCCAAACCCACACAGCTCATGGGTCCCATCATCCAGCAGGGGGGGCTTGTATGTTCAATTAAGTCGAGCAAATGAGTGTCCAGTCTATATTGTTGTAGTTTCACCATTCACCCCAATCGCAGCCCTTACATTCTACCATGCCCCCTCTTCCGCAGATTGTTCCCTAGTCTTAGAAAAGGGGCACAGGTGGATGAGAAGCAAAACATTCTACTTTCTCTGGAGCTGTTGTCTTGGTCTCTAGTCAATTCTGGCTGTTTTCTTTCATGGGCTGCTAGCTTGTCCAGACAAAACCTTTCGATCCTACTAATGAAGCACATGCAATTAGATATATAGGTATTTAAAGAGTATAATATATAGCCTTTTGATCCTACTAATGAAGCACACGCAATTAGATGTCTTAATCATAGTCTACTATCAAATATTTTAAGAGTGTCTTTAATGTTTAGATAGTGTGCTGGATAACTTGACACACCTGGGTTGAGGGAGCTTCAACTGCGGAATTGGCTCCATTGGACTGACCTGTGGCCACATCTGTGGAATAGTGTCTTAACTGTTGTACAATGTGGGAGGTCCCAGCTCACTATGGGTAGTGCCATCCTGGGCAGTTTGTTGTGTACTATATAAGAGCCCAGGCTGGGCATGGGCCAGGAGAGCAATCCAGTAAACACCATTCCTCCATGGACTGTGCTTCAGCTCCTGCCTCCAGGTTCCTGCCCTTAGTTCCTGCCTTGGGCTCCCTAAGTGATGGACTGTGACCCAGGAGATGTAAACTGAATAACACTTTCCTCCCCAGGTTGGTGTCAGAGTGTTTTGTCACAGCAATGGAAGAGAAACTAGAACATATAGTATATTAGCAGCATGCAATATTACATCATAAGTTCTCAAGCAGAGGCAGTCTATTGCAAGGACCTTCTTTGCTGCAAGTTATCATAGGCTGTTTAAAGTTAGAAAACTGAAGAGCAACACTGAATACTGTAGAAATGCACTGTGCAGGCTGGAGAGATGCCCTAGTGGTTAAGAGCGCCAACTGCTTTTGCAGAGGTCCCAGGTTTGATCCCCAGCATCCACACGGAGGTTGAGAACCATCTTTAACGCCAGTTCCAGGGGAATCCGACACCCTCTTCTGACATCCGTGGCATTGCACGACACAGGTGCAAAGACCTACATGCAGACAGTACATTTAAATAAATAAATAAATAAATAAATAAATAAATAAATAAATAAATAAATATAAAAAAGATTTAAAAAAAAGAAATGCACTTTGCTCAGTAATACTAGAGTTGTTGCAATATTAGATCATCCATTTGGTTGTTACAGAAAATCCTTAACTGTAATTGATGGTTGTTACCATAATAGTATATTGCCTGTATTTCTACCTCTAGTAGTGGGCTTTATGTGGTAGATTTCAATATCCTTGAGCCTGGGCAAGTGCACAAGCCTTTTCAAAAAAGAAACATGGTTTACTTGCACAAAACTGATCAGGTTTGAAAGATCATTAATGCCCTTGAAGTGGCTTTTGTGGGTGTGAAGCAAATGGTGAGAATTTGTATTGTTCCCCTATATAGTATTGAAATTAAATCTACTTAATGTATCAGATCATGTTCATGCCCTGATTTTATATACTTGTGTCTATCAATAAACATTGTCATACTTGAAAAGAAAATCCCGCCATCTCCAGGGTCTGTAATGGTATGGAGTAAACAAAAATGCCTTATAAGAATAAAAAGTGATCTCCCAAAAGCCAGAAGACTACAAAAAATCTCAGTGTGAAGGTAGGTTGCCTGACTAGAAATTGTTGTCTGAGGGGGCCCTTAGATGTCCCATAAACAATAAAGGACACTGTCATTATTGTTGGTTGCATTGCGGAATTGAATGGCAAGACTCTATTGCTAAATAATTTACATACTTTTGTTATAGGACTTGGATAAATGAGGCTAATACTGAAGTGGGGGCAGAAAAACAGCCACCAGACCTCTCCACTCCTTATGCCATAGGAATAGGGATACATAAAAATATCATGTTTTCATACCCTACTTGAGCTATAGGAACAATTTCCTCCAAGATGAACTACTCCATCTTGTACAGAAGCTCATGACCCATGAAGCAAACATCTCAATAGCTTCAGGAAATTACTGAATGTGACCATATTCACTAGTCCCTTTATTCTTTGAGCTTGTATAACTAGTAGGGACTTATGACAGATGCTCTCAATTAAGCCAAGCTACCTGTGTGGCAGAGTTCAAATCACTGAGAGAAAAAAAATCCCACCAGACACAATTTAAAATGAAAAAGCCAATTTCATACTGCTATGGTGAATAGTGTCAGGTATAATCATACACACTATCACTCTTAAAGGGAGGAGGGGTGTCTTTTTATATGTTAAAAATATAAAGCAAAGTCACACCTTCACTGTGATCTGTGTGCAAGTCATGTAGTGAGCTTAAGGATTCATCTTTTATGAGATGTCTCTCATGCTAGGTTGGACTTATGATGATGCAGCTGTCTCTGTGACATTCTGTGTCTGGTGAGAAACCCCTCACTTATACTCCTGTAAGTTCCCTAATAAATGCTTTGATTCCACACGCACCTTGGACTTTTCTGGTTTCCTTACTTTAGTATCTTGCCAGTTATTTATCTTGAGTGAGTAGATGTTTCTTCATCTATCTCCAGCTTTATTGTCAGAGAACAGTTGATCAGTGGGGACATGTAAAATCCTCCCTCCACAGGCACTATAGGCTGATGCCACCACTATTAGGTATCCTCCACAATCTCAGTTGATGTGAACACCATAGTGATAAAGACACTACATGCTTGAGTCATAGGACACAGAGAAATCAAGCCTGAGCCAGTCTGGAAGCTTCATCCATGCTGGACAGCTTTCACAGCACTTGATGGTCCTATGTATGCCTGTGGAATGAAATAATCAAAAACCTAATGTTCTAGTTTGTCTTCCATTGCTGTGACAAAACACTCTGACCAACACCAACTTGGGGAGGAAAGGGTTTATTCAGCTTACATCTCCTGGGTCACAGTTCATCACTTAGGAAGCCCAAGGCATTAACTCAGGGCAGGAACCTGGAGGCAGGAGCTGAAGCATAGGCCATGTAGGAATGCTGTTCACTGGCTTGGTCCCTTGGCCCATGCCCAGCCTGACCACTTATACACTACACAACAACCTGCCTAGGGTGGCACCACCCATAGTGGGCTGGGCACAACAATCAAGACAATACTCCACAGACACGGCCACAGGCCAGTCCAATGGGGCCAATTCCCCAGTTGAGGCTCCCTCAACCCAGGTGTGTCAAGTTGACACTAAAACTACCCAGCACAATTGACCCCTTGTCAACTTGACACAAAAAACACATCACTATTAAACCACCACCTTTCCAGTTCTTATCCCCAAAGTATGATGCTAACATTAATCACAACCTAAGACAGTACAACCTTAAAAGCCCCACAGTCCTTAAAATGTCCAAACACTTAAAAGTTCACAGTCTGTTAAAAGTCTTTTAACTGTAGGATACTGTAAAATCCAAAACAAATACTGTCTTATTTCAAAGGGAAGAATCAGGCACTCTCAAACAAAACCTAAGTCCAGCAAAGTAGCTCAAGGATGGACACCTGGGATTCACTCACAATCTTCTGGGCTCCAAAGGGTTTTGGCAGCTCCCCTTCTCTGACTCTGCCATCCATGGCACACATAGCTCATCTCGAAGGCCCAGGCTGACTGCATTCCACACCTGCCGCTGCTCTTGGTGGTCATCCCACGGACCCGGCATCTCCAAAATGCTGGGGTCGCCACTGAAACTGAGGCAGCACCTTCACCAATGGTCTCTTCTGACCTCTCCTGGTGCAAAGCCTCAGCTTCTCTCCATGACCCCTGCAATCCTGGGTCTTCACTGCAACCGAGGTGCACTTCCACCAATGGTCTTTCCTGACCTCTCACAGTGCCAAGCCTCGGCTGCTCTCTGTGACCCCCTCAAATTTCAACACCGAAACCATATAGGAGACTCTTACACATTACCAAGTCCTGCTTCTGGCTCGAGATGGAGGCTCAGGCCCCTTCTGGATCATAGCTTCTATGTGCTGACCCTGAAGAAATTCTTCCCAGAAGATTTCACCACAGTGATGCTGGCCTCTTGTTACTTACAGCTGATTTTTTAGCCCCAGCTAGCCAGCATCAATTGTCCCTGTACAACAAAGATTTCACCTCAGGTTCTGGTCTCTTGTTACTTACAGCTGATTCTTCAGCCCCAGCTGACCAGAACCCACATATTACACAGTCCTGATGATCTCTGCTCCCATTTGAAACTAGAAACTTCACAAGCCAGGCCTCCATCTTCTACAACTCCTTCAGCAAAACTGCTCCAAGCTCCACAGCAATGATCTTCAGGCATTCAATGATCTTCCCACCCTAGAGTTCCAAATGCCTCCACAGTCCTTCCCCAAAACACCAAGGTCAGGTCTGTCACAGCAATACCCCACTCTTCTGGTACCAATTTCTGTTCTAGTTTGTCTTCCATTGCTCTGACAAAACACTCTGACCGACACCAACTTGGGGAACAAAGGGTTTACTCAGCTTACATCTCCTGGGTCACAGTTCATCACTTAGGGAGCCCAAGACAGTAACTCAGGGCAGGAACCTGGAGGCAGCAGCTGAAGCACAAGCCATGGAGAAATGCTGTTCACTGGCTTGCTCCCTTGACCCATGCCCAGCCTGACCTCTTATACACTACACAACAACCTGCCCAGGGTGGCAACACCCATAGTGTGCTGGGCCCTCCCACATTGCTCAACAATCAAGACAATACTCCACAGACGTGGCCACAGGCCAATCCAATGGAGCCAATTCCCCAGTTGAGGCTCCCTCAACCCAGGTGTGTCAAGTTGACACTAAAACTATCCAGCACACCTAACCTGGCAGTGAATACTTTGAGCTACTACAATAACTGGCCTGGAAAAATATGCCACAGGCTACAGTAGTGGCATGAATGTTAGGGCAGTAATCAACAATTCTAGTTTCTCTTCAATTGCTGTGACAAAATACTCTGAGCAATACCAACTTGTGGAGGGAAGGGTTTATTCAGCTCACATCTCCTAGGTCATAGTTCATCAATCAAGGAGCCCAAGGCAGGAATCTGGAGGTAGGAGCTGAAGCACAGGCCATGGAAGAATGCTTCTTACTAGCTTGCTCCCCTGGTCCATGCTCAGCCTGCTTTATTATACAATAGAGAACAACCTAAATAGGAATGGAACTGCCCTCATTGGGCTGAGCCCTCTTTGACAGCAAAGATATCCAACACACCAACAGCTTTCTGAGTATATTTAAACAGTGGGCCACAAGACAAAACTAATTCCTTGTTCTGTTAATTGGGACAAAAACCCATGTCTGGCTAAGGCATAAGCTGTAAGGGAGAGTGCAACACTCTTATTCTGTGAAATGGACATAGTAATAAATTTACCCCTAAGTTCCCATTTTCTATCCATAGATTAGTATATCTATCACCTCTCAACAGTGAAGCTTATTTGATAGTAGACTGTGATAAACACAGAGACTACTAACTGTAGTCATAGTTCAGAGAATAAAACACAGTGGATACTCAGCTCTAAATGGGACTTTTATATCACATTACCTACCCTGTAGGTTCAAGCATAAAGATTTTAAGAGCCAGAGGTAGTGAATGTCTCCAAGAAAACAGTATTCCCTTGACTTGAGCAGGGCCATTGTTAACATGAATTCAAAACAGCTGAGACAATGCAGGTAGAATGCTCAGACAGGAGCAAACCAGACAAAATTCTTAGTATGAATGGGGGCAGGGACTCATGGTCCATCCGCTAGCTGAGGAACTTCTGACAATAGATGGCTTCTGGTGGATGGAGAGTTGCCTTTATTCAAGGAAGCAGCCTCTGAGAAGCTGTGGTCACTGGAATTGATTGTCCAATACCCATGCATTTGCAGCCAGATCTAGGTGGACTCAGTGGGTTAAAACAAGGAGCACATAAATTTGGGATGAAAGGTGGACATAAGAGCAGTGGACAGACTAGAGGGTAAGGAATGTGACATCAATTGGATCAAAACATATTATAAACATGCATGTAATTATCAAATAAAAATGAACAGTTATAAAAATACTTATAAAGGAAAAATCTCCTTGGATAAGGAAATTTCTTGACAGAAAGATGTGAAGGAATTTTAATGATCGTTGATGAAAATTCAAATTTGAAAGTATTTACATAAAGATAGTTTGGTCTTTTTTTAGCAAAATGACAGAATTAGACAAAATAACTGGATGCCTGTGATTTGATTATATCACCTGGAAATAGGTACTGGTCAAAAGTTATTTCATCAATTACTTAAGAAAAATCACTCTCAGTAACCAAACAGGAACATCTACATGAATGTTTTGTAACTGCAAAATAGAAAAAGTTATTTTAATGTTTTCATATGCTCCCTTTAGTCTGCAATAAGAGTTCAGCAGCTTCAGGGGTTACACATCTTATCAGACAAGCAACAGGCATGAAGATAAGATTTTGTCCCGTAATTTTGGCACTATTAGGGTGAATCCCTAAGGTATCCCCCTATTTTATCTAGCTAGTCTAAGAATATTGCCCAGCTCTGAGTTCCAGAGAGATGCTGCCTAAATGTGAAAGGTGGAGAGCAATGAAGAAAAGATTCTGATATTAGCATCCAACTTCCACACATACTCACACATGCAACTATGCATATATGTACACACACATATGTCCAAGAAAGAGATTTTTGTGACATTGTTGATATTGTGGGTGTCTCTCAGTCACTAAGTAAAAGAGAATATACTCAAGGAGTATGTAATTAAGAGTTATAGTTAAATATTCACAGTGAAGTTGAAATCATTTGAATAAATACAGTTTAATTGACATCATGAACTGTAGTTTGGATTTATACTTACCAAAGAAAAGCTCAAATGGCTTACAACTTTGGTTGTGAACATCGGGCTAGATATTTGATACCTTTGATCTATACACTAAGAGGTCTGTGTTTCACAGTTTGGATAGCAATTAATTAGAGCATTAAAAAAAATAGGGCCTGGAGAGATAACTAAGCAGTTAAGGGTACATACTCTTCTGGCAAAGGACTTGAGTTGGATTCCCAGCATCCACATCAGGTGGTTCACAACTACCTATAACTCAAGATCCAGGGCATGATATGACACCATTTTTTACCTGCTGTGGACATACCTTTACATACATACATAAACACATACACACACACACACACACACACACACGCACATGCACATGCACACATTTTGTCTTCTCAAAACCTCATGGTTATTTCTGTGGTTATAAACTGCATCATTGGAAGTTATAAACAATAACTTGCTTAATCCCCACATTATTCTCTACTTATGTAATGATGTAAATTATGATATGCAAAGCCAAGTGGAGAAGATTAAAACTACTTCTATATGGTAGATTTAAAAAGCCAGCATCACATTCCTACATGAATTACAGAGACTGTTATTTATTATAATAAAGAATTTGGAAGATAACCAAGAGATGAGTCCCACTACATTTTAATCCACTTAGCCATTTAGTCTATGTAGTACCCAGGTGGAACTTAGAGTGTAAATATCAATAATGGTAAGCTAAGTCAGAAATTGACTCCAATGACACCTACTATAGATGAAACATAGTTTCATGATTTGAGGATGACAGCATCCTCTGTGACTTGAGACACAGTTGTTTCGGTCTATTGAAATATTTTCAGTCTGGCAGTGAGGACCACCAGATGCAAATTGCTTTGAGAAAGCAAGGCCAGTAATGTGCCTAAAATGTCCCACATTGGGCTACATCATTGTCTTGGGTCATTGTGATATATTCCTCAGGGAATTTGGCCATTTTCTTTTCTACAAGGTACCAGACTATGCTAATTGGCTGATGACATTGTGTTGACTGGAACTAGTTAACACAAAATAAAATTACTGTTGCTCTACTGGTAAGGTATGCAGTGCTACAGAGTGAAGAAGATAAGTTCAACGTCCTTCTTTCCCAGTGAACATTATAGAGTTACTTACTCTATTGTGGGATATGTTTAGGTAGCCCATTTAAATTTCAGTATGAAGTGGTGCATCTGGTCCCTCTTTTGAGTTAAAAGAATCACATCACCCAATGACCCTCTGAGTTTTGGAGACAGTAAATTCCATTGGTGCATCACTCCAGCCTTTATTCTGGTAATCTGAGAGATTGCTAGTTTTATATAGAGACTAGAATATAAGACAGATCTCCAGCAGTTTCTAGCTGTCATGCAAGAAGCTATGCCTCTTAGATCACATGACCCAGAAAATACAGGTGTCATTGAATTGTTAATGAAAGATAATGAAGGTTTAGAAGTATTGATCCTTGTACACAAATTACCATGCTGGAACTTGCTGGTGAATTACTCACTTTTTAACAGTCTGCCATTATATTTTCTTTGAGCGTGAATGTTTAACCATGGGACATGAAATTATCATAAGAGCATAGCTGTTTATCATAAACTGGATGTAATATGACTTGCTGAGGATATCAATGAGTCCTACATAGGAAGACTCTGATGTCAAATGACTAGAAGCAAGTAGCCCTGAAGCCAAAAAAAAAAAAAAAAGAAGAATGCAGCTGACTAAACATTTCTCTTACTTCAGTTCTTCCCTCTCCATGGCTGTATTTTTTTGGTTCATGATTATTTCTCTGATCTCAATTAAGAAACATAGTCTTGGTTTATATACAGGTTCTTTCCAGAGATGGGAAGCTTTGGCACTAATGACCTTTTTTTTTTTTTTTTTTTGGTCTTTATGAGACAGGGTCTCCCTGTAGCCTCAGCTGTCCTGGAACTCACTCTGTAGACCAGGCTGGCCTTGAACTCACAAAGATCCACCTATCTCTGCCTCCTGAGTGCTAGGATTAAAGGCGTGCACCACCACACTGGGCTACACTAATACCTTTTATGTGGGATATTTTGGAGGAATAGTGGTTAAAGAACTTGATATTTTAGACTAGGATGTCCATTTCATTTTGTTTGGAAACATTAATAGAAATGAAAATATACTAGATAATATGCTAATTTAAGAATATGAACCATGATTTGGATAAAGAGCAGGAGACAGGAGGATTGCGAGTTAAAAAATTGATGTGAAAAAAATCTTCTGGAGATTATATAGACACCTTCTGAATACATGAAAAATATGAACACATTGAGTACAATGTCACTACCAGCAAAGGTAACCCACTGAATGGCATATTTTAACACTTAAGATATTCATTCTGTGATGACATTAAGAATCTCCCAAGTCACCCCAATTGTTGGCTAAAGGTATCATGAACAAAGTTATCAATGGGGTAGAGAGAGCTAGTGCAAATCCTTTTCAATGTAGCTTTAGCTAAGGATAGCCTGATTAAAGTCATGGTTGAGAGCCAGGTATTCTTCCAGTAAAAACTGCCCAGTAAGGTACCATTCAGGTATCTGGCCCCAAGTTAATTACACTGAGCCATTTCAGCATGGCAAGAATGCAGGTTTTTTTTTTCTTAATGGAAGAATTATCCACTATAAACAGCTTTATCTTCCCCACCCATAGTTCTTTGTTCAAAACCACCTTCCACTGATGCACAGAAAGCCTTACCTACTGTTGCAGTATTCCACATAATATTTGAAGTCACTCACATAATGTCAAGTGGGTAAATGGGGTCCCAGTCTCATGGAATCTACTTATCCTCCATGTATGTTCTGTGGTACCCTGAAGTAGCTGTCCTGAAGAACTTCCAGAATGACATTTTGCAGTCTTAATTGTAAAGCCAGTTGCTACAATACCTTCTGAGCTACAAAGAAGTTCCATACAAGGTCATATTTGTTTTTTTCTGTATACATTAGATGCCCTTTTAGTTAATTTTTTGTAATTGGTAGCATTTATTGTTCCATAAATCAAGCACTAATTGATAATGTAAGTGGCATCGGTGTGCCACATAATACATATTAAGAAGTAAAGGAAGAGACTTTAGTGCACAGAGTTTAGATCGGGGATTTCCCAGGACCGCCTGAAACACAGGTAGGAGCTAGGCACCTCAGCCAGGGAGATTGTTGGATAATTCTATCCCAGGGTTTTTGGATAAGCATCTCATTGGTCTGTCTGTTGGATAATCCAATCATTGTTTTGTGGGCGCAGAGACTCCATGCTAGCTGGTATAAAAGGTGGGCCTGTTGCCACTGTGAGACTTGAGTGGAAAGACCTTAGATCAGGGATTTCCCAAGACCACCTGAAGCACAGAACGGGCTAAACAGGCATAGCCCCCACCCCTCAACTGGAATTGGTGTGGGAGTATCCAAGTGGATTCTTTGGAGAACCTTCAGAACAGAAAGGGAAAAGTGAGTTAGATTTCCAAGAGAAAGCCTAAAACTTAGACAAGTCAACACTCCATAACCAAGAAGAAAAACAAATCAAACAAACAAACAAACAAACAAAAAACAAACAAAAAACAAAGAAGGCATCTGAAGGAGGCAAGCAAGGCAAGCCTTCAACACAGTGACGAGGCATTTGGGATTCACATTGGAATACACGCAAAGAGAAAACTACCTGCCAGGGATATGAAGAAGTGACAATATGGGAAAGGTGGAGGAAAATTCCACACCAAGCTCTACCAACCCTGTGGGAGGTTCCTACAATGGGATCACCCTGGGGATGGACCAGGACACAGATCTTAGAGGAATAACTGCAGACATATTCAAAGAAATCAAAGAATATAAAGAACAAGTCAGAGAACTAAGGAGAGAAAATGAAAATCTCAAGAAGGACCCAGAGGAAGAGAATGATAAATGCCAGAAAGAATCAGAGGAAGAAAATCACAAACTCTGGAAGCAAGTGGAAACACTCAAAAGATCCCATGTTGAAAAAGGAAAGGAAAACAACCAGCTAAGCAAAGAGCTACAGGAAGAGATTGAGAAGCTCCAAAAGGAAGTGGAAATACTAAAGAAATTACAAGATGAAATGAAAAAGGAAATCAGACACTCATCCAGTCAAGAGGAAAATAATGGAAACAGCCTCAGAAGCAGAATGGAGGAAGCGGAACAAAGAATATCAGACGTGGAAGATAAGACAGAACAACTAAAAACCTCAAGTAAAGACTATGAAAAATTTAAAAATACACAAAAGTAGAATAACCAGGAACTGTGAGACACTATGAAAAGATCGAACCTCTGCCTCATAGGAATAGAGGAAGGAGAAGAATGCCAAGAGAATGGTATTGATCAGATCTTCAACAGAATAGATGAAAATTTCCCCAAACTAAAAAGAAAGACAAACCAATACAAATAGAAGAAGCACATAGAACTCCAAACAGACAAGACCAGAAAAGAAACTCTCCACACCATATCATAGTTAAAATGCTAGTCACCCAAAACAAAGACAAAATTCTGAAAGCCACAAGAGAAAAAAAGCAAGTTACAAATAAAGGGAAACCCATCAAAATTACAATTAACTTCTCAGTGCAAACTATGAAAGCAAGAAGAACATGGAGCAAAGCATTCCCAGTGTTAAAGGACTATAGATGCCAATCCAGGTTACTATACCAAGCAAAAATGTTGATTATAGTTGAAGGAGAGAGAAAAATCTTCCATGACCTAAACAAGATGATAGAATACGTGTCCAGAGAAGTAACCCTTCAGAAAATACTTGAAGCAATTCAAAGGACAGAAGAAAGGAGCAACTATCCCCAGGCACCTAGAAAGAGAAATTAATAAAAGCATAACTGCAGAAGTAGAAACCTAGTCCAAAAATGTAAATGGATAATAAGGTGAAAGGAAGCAAGACACACCTTTCAGTTATAACCTTAAATATTAATGGACTAAACTCTCCAATCAAAAGACATAGACTGGGAGATTGGATTAGGAAACAGAGCCCATCTATATGCTGTCTACAAGAAATACATCTTATCTTTAAGGCTATGCACCACCTTAAAGTGAAAGGATGGAAAAAATATTCCATGCAAATGGTACCAAAAGGAAAGCAGATGTTGCTGTTTTAATATCAGACAAAATAGATTTTAAAGTAAAAGAAATCAGAAGAGACAAAGAAGGCCATTACATTTTTATCAGAGGAACAATCAACCATGAATATTTCACAATCTTGAATATATATGCACCAAACTCTGGTGCACCAAACTTTATAAAGACAATTCTCCAGGACCTCCAGGCACAGATTAACCCCAGTACACTCATAGTAGGGGACTTCAATACTCCACTAAGCCCTTTGGACAGGTCAACCGGACAAAGAATAAACAGAGAGATATCTGAACTGAATGATACAATACACCAAAAGACCTCACAGACATCTACTGAATATTCCACCCTAATACCAGATAATACACTTTCTACTCAGCACCTCATGGAACATTCTCCCAAATCGACCACATACTGGGACGCAGAAGAAACCTCCACAAATACAAAAAGATTGAAATAATTCCATGCATAGTATCAGACCACAGTTCAATAAAGCTCAATAACAACACCAGGATAAGCCCTACTATCTATAAGAACATATGGAGACTAAACAACACACTCCTGATTAATGAATGGGTCAAAGAAGAAAGAAAGAAAGAAAGAAAGAAAGAAAGAAAGAAAGAAAGAAAGAAAGAAAGAAAGAAAGAAAGGAAGAAAGAAAGAAAGAAAGAAAGAAAGAAAGAAAGAAAGAAAAGCATTCCTGGAACTGAATGACAATGATAATACAATACCACAGAACCTATGGAATACTTTAAAAGCAGTCCTAAGAGGGAAGTTTATATCCCTGCGTGCCTACATTAGAAAAACCCAAAGAGCACAAGTGAACGATCTAACACTGCAACTAAAAACACTTGGGAGACAACAACAGATGAACCCTAAATGCAACAGACAGGAAGAAATAACAAAAAACAGAGCAGAAATCAATGAACTAGAACCAAAGGAAACAAAACAAAAAGTCAATTAATCCAAAAGTTGGTTCTTTGGAGAATAAACAAGATAAACAGTCCTCTTGCCCAGTTAACAAAAAGAAAGAAGGAACAACTCCAAATCAATAAAATCCGTGATGAAAGGGGAAATATCACAACAGACAATGAAAAGATCCAGAAAATCATATGGGAATACTTCAAAAACCTATACCCTACTAAGTTTGTAAACCTAGGAGAAATGGATAAATATCTGAAATCCTGGGAATCACCAAAGCTCAACCAAGAAGAGATCGACAGCTTAAACAGACCAAAATATACGAAGAAATTGAAGATGTAATAAGAATCCTCCCAACTAAAAAAAGCCCAGGCCCAGATGGTTTCATGGCAGAATTCTATAAAACATTTCAAAAAGACTTACAACCATAATTACTCAAATTGTTCACAAGGATACAAACGGAGGGAATTCTCCCAAATTCTTTCTATGAAGCCAGCATCACTCTAATACCAAAACCAGGCAAAGATACATCCAAAAAGGAGAACTATAGACCCCATCTCATTAGTGAACACAGATGCAAAAATTCTCAAAAAATACTTGCAAAAGGCATACAGATGCACATCAAAAAGATCATCCAACATGACCAGGTTGGTTTCATACCAGAGATGTAGGGATGGCTCAACATACAAAAACCAATAAATATCCCCATATAATGGACTGAAAGACAAAAACCACACCATCATCTCAATTGATGCAGAAAAAGCCTTTGACAAAATCCTGCAACCCTTCATGCTTAAAGTCCTAGAGGGAATTGGGTTGGAGTGATCATTCCTCAATGTAATCAAAGCCATATACAGGAAACCCACAGCCAATATCAACTTAGATGGAGAAACAACAGAAGCATTCCATCTAAAGGTAGGAATTTGTCAAGGCTACCCCCGTCACCACTCCTCTTCAATGGAGTGCTTGAAATACTTGCTAGGGCAATAAGGTAAGGAAATAAAATTAAAGAGTACTAATTGGAAAAGAGGAAGTCAAGCTATCCCTTTTTGCTGATGATATGATTGTTTACTTAAGGGATGCTAAAAACTCCACCAGAAAACTCCTAGAAATGATTAAGAGTGTCAGTAAAGTGGAAGGATACAAAATTATCCTAGAAAAACCAGTAACCTTTCTTTACTCCAACAACAAGCAACTGAAAAAGGAATACAAGGAGTCCTTCCCACTCACAATAGCCTCAAAAACAATAAAATACCTAGGAAGAAACTAAACCAAAGACACCAAAGATTTCTACAACAAAAATTTTAAAGCCTTGAAGAAAGAAATTGAAGAAGACATCAGAAGATGGAAAAACCTTCCATGCTCATAGATTGGGAAAATTAATATAGTAAAAATCTCCATTCTATCCAAACTCTTGTACAGATTTAATGCAATCACAATTAAAATCCCCAAGAGTTTCTTCACAGGCTTGGAAAAAAAGTCCTTAATTTCATTTGGAAAAATGAAAGACCCCGAATAGCCAAAGCAACCCTGAGAGAAAAGAGCAATACAGAGGGATCTCTATACCAGACTTCAAACTAT
The DNA here is from genome assembly GCA_009823505.1 of Rhizomys pruinosus. Classification (NCBI taxonomy): domain Eukaryota; kingdom Metazoa; phylum Chordata; class Mammalia; order Rodentia; family Spalacidae; genus Rhizomys; species Rhizomys pruinosus. The sequence continues at coordinate 963,349 of VZQC01008059.1, read as the reverse complement.
ACTACAGGGCTATAGTCATAAAAACAGTTGGTACTGGCATAAAAACAGACCTGTTGACCAATGGAACAAAACTGAGGATCCAACTTGAGCACATACAATTTCAGCCACCTCATATTTGACAAGGGGCCAAGAGGACACAATGGAGGAAAGAGAGCATCGTCAGCAAGTGGTGTTGGCAAAACTGGATCACCACTTGTAGAAGAATGAAATTAAACTCCTACCTCTAGCCCTGTACAAAAGTCAACTCTAGGTGGATCAAAGACCTCAAAGTGATATCCAAAACTCTGAAGGCAATAGAAGAAAAAGTTTGCAGCAGCCTTTAAGACATAGGCATAGCAAAAGACTTCCTAAATCAGACAGCAGCTGCGCAAGAAATAGGATCAGCAATTGAAAAATGGGAGCTCATTAAACTCAAAAGCTTCTGTACATCAAAAGAAACAATCAAGGAAGTGAACACCCACAGAGTGGGAGGAAACCTTCACTGCAGATACATGTGACAAAGCATTGATTTCCAGAGTATATAAACTACTCAAAAAAATAAAGAAAGAAAACAAAAGATGGAGCAAAGAACTGAACAGAGATTTCACAAGTGAGGAATTAGAGATGGTTGAGAAATACCTTAAAAAGTGTTCAATGTCGCTAATAATTAAGGAAATGCAAATTAAAACCACTTTAAGATATCATCTCACTCCATTAAGACTGGTTAGGTTCAAGAAAATAAATGATGCCAAGTGCTAGAGAGGTTATGGGGAAAGAGTAACACTTATCCACTGCTTATAGGAATGTAAACTGGTACAACAACTATGGAAAGCAGTGTCGAGAACCCTTGAAAGACTTGGAATGAACTTGCCACCTGACCCAGCCATACCACCTCTGGGTCAGGTGGTAAGACTCATCTTATTACAGAGATACATGCACAGCCATGTTTATTGCAGCTCTCTTCACAATAGGAAAGAGCTGGAACCAACCCAAGTGTCCCTCAACTGATGGGATAAAGAAAATGTGGTACATCTATACAATGGAGTTCAATGCAGTGGTAAAGAAAGATAATATCATGAGCTTTGCTGGTAAATGGATGGAGGTAAAATATATCATGCTAAGTGAAGTAACATAGTCCCAGAAAAACAAAGGATGAATGGTATCCCTCATTTGTGGGTGAATGGTATCCCTCATTTGTGGATGCTAGCACCAATTACCTAATTGTATAGCAAACTGAGCAACATTAATGTGATCTGAGAACAACTGTGCTCTTATACTGTGAATCCCCTAAAAATCAATCAATCAATCAATCAATCAACATATAAATAAATATTAAAAGAAGAAGTAAAGGAAAGAGATTATTGGTGTGAAAGTTAGTATGGCTGCTTGCTTTGTTTGTTTTTATGATATCTCCAAATCAGTCATCAAAGGAAGAATTTTCATGGCTGCCTGATGGTCAATCCTGGATTGCCATAGGAAAATGGGCTCATGGTTCACAATGAATGAAGGACAGGAGATGCTGGTATTTCCCTTAGTATTACCATGCCCCATGGTTAGGGTCAGTGGGAATGTACAAATCAGACAAATAAGGATTATTCATGTCCTAATTTCAGGAATGAAGATTTTGATTGCTTCATTAAACGAAGAACCATGTCCAGTTAATGCAAAGGCAATAATAGACTACGCAGCAAGTTAGGCAGTTAGAAATACCAGTTATGACCAAATGACCAGAGGAACTCATGGATTTATTAATTATCAGGAGCATATCCTCCTTATTATTTTATGAAGATATGAAGTGTATCTATTGCATTGTCTACTACTTATTATCAAGAACTAAAGGATGTGTTGATTTTGCAGTATTTAAGTGATAAATTATTAAGTTTAAGTAATAGTTCTTAATTATGGGCTATTAAGTGTTGGGTATATATATATATATAGTAGTAATTATATAGTATATGTATTATTATTCATAATAGTCTAAACAACGAAAAAGGAAGTTTAATAGATTTTAAGAATAAAGTATATGAAACATGCTGAGAAGAAATAGCAAACCAACCAAAAATAAGACTATCTTTATCACAAATTACTTAAGTGGATTCAGAGTACAGTGTACAGATGGCCTCTGGAATACCAGAGAGTGTTACCAAAGGCCACTAAACCAATAAAGCAAATATGGGTCTCCTTGAGTCAAGCAAGACTCCTCAATCAGCACCAGCTACACCTCACCTGCCTGGAAATACTGTGCAGGAGAGACAGCCATATGCCTGTATATCCCAAGTGTAATTGGTTATTGGCTCTCTCCTTGGAGGAATAACCCAAGGCTGAGGCCACAAGCTTACATCCTCCACTGGTTAGGAGATGTTTTAAGCCACAGTAAGACCCTGTCATATTTAACAGGAAAAAAATGTAATACATGGATTAACATACCATCCAAACATATGTGTCTATACCAAAGTAACCTACCATAACTATTAGTACTGTTTAAATACCTATATAACTAATTGTTTGTGCTTCATTAGTAGGATCAAAAGGTTATTCCTGGACAAACTGTCAGCCCATGAAAGGAAACAGCCAGAATTGACCAGAGTCCAAGACAACAGCTCCAGAGAAAGTAGACTGTTTTGCTCCTCATCCACCTGTGCCCTTTTTCTAAGCCTAGGGAACAATCTGTGGAAGAGGGGGCATGGTAGAATGTAAGGGCTGCGATTGGGGTGAATGGTGAAACTACAGCAATATAGTCTGGACACTCATTTGACCAATTTGATTGAACATACAAGCCCCCTCCACCCCCCCGCTGGATGGTGGGACCCATGGGCTGTGTGGGTTTGGGCACAACAGCCTGCAAATTGGTTTTACACGAAGGATGCTTGTACTCATAAATTATCACTTACTGCTAAAAAATTAAAAAAAAAACTGAAAGATGCACTACAGTTATGGCAGAATGCATGATCTGGGATGGGGTGGGGTGGGGTGGGGGGAAGGGAAAGGGAAATATGCCTGAACTGAATTGGAAAATGATGTATGAAATACACAAAGCATCAATAAAAAAAAGCTAGACAATGGAAACACAGATAATAAAAAGCAATTAAAATGGTGATTTGTACAGAAGAACTCTCTACACTCAAAGGCAACAAAAGCATGAAAATGAGAATATGGAAAACCATTGAGATTCATGCTCAAAGTAAAATATATGTCATTACTGCACAAAATGTACTGTGTGTAAAATGTCATTGGACATGTCCTGATATATTAGAAGGACGAAATTTAAAAATATAATGAATAGTGATCCAAACAAAGGAAACTCAAATACATGAAGCAAACATTGTCAAGGCAAAGATGGCAGTTCTACAACACATGAGGGTTTCAGTGTCTCTCTTTATATAATGAGCAGAATAGGGAGGGGAAGTATAGATATAATACAACATATAAACACATCTTAATGCTACAGTCCTCATAAGATATGAGCGTGCCCTAAAGAAAATGTATTTTAAGGTAGAACTGTTCTCAACAAACTCAAAAAGACTGTGATTATATGCATAACATTGCCACCCATGATAGAATTGAAGTAGAATTTAGCAGCAAGGAAATAACTTAATATTCCTATATACGTAAGCAACATACTCAATCCATAGATAAAAGAGACTTGAAAAGAGAAACTATGAAATGCTTTGAGACAAATAAAATAAAAGATTTAATACCACCAAATTTTGGTAGGTAGCAAAGAAATTAGTCTTAGGAAATTTATCAGACTTTATAAGCCATGATATAGATAGGGGAGAGGATCTAAATGTCAACAAAATATATTTTATTAAAACTGCAAATATTCAATAAAAAATAAGAATGGTATAAAGAGATAACCTAACACTAAATAAATGATAATTACATATGAAAAATTTAACTAAAAGTAGCAGAGGGAAAAACAAATATTAGAGGTAAAATGTATAGAATAGAGAAAATTGACAAATAGAATGTTAATTTTGTGAAAAGTTTGCCCTAAAAGGCAAAATTTTGCATATGGTCTGTGGAAGGAGAAAGAAAACAGAAATTACTAAAAATCACAAATTAAAATATAATTATTGGCCTAAGAGGAGTGAGAATATCTAGAGTAAACTATCATTAATAATTGAATAGTACAAATTGAGTAAAATAGATAAAATGGAATTTTCTGAAATTCCACAGTACCAAAGATGATTATAGAGAGATTATCTGAATCCATCTGTGACCAGCATGGAGACTAAATCCATCTCTCCAAAAGAAAACCCCAGGATCGCTTAGTTTTATTAGTGAAGTCTCCTAGTGTATACTCAAAACCTAACAAGATTATGACAGAAAAGAAACTTGGTCAAGGCTTTTCTTGTTTCTCATGGAGGCTCTTACATGCTACTACAAAAAGGAGGCTTACAAGAACAAGTCCTGATGCCATCACAGTTCTGGAAGCCTGAAATTGCTCTCACTAAGATAAAATTAGTGGTCTGTAAGAGGTATGGTCACCTCATTGGCTCTGGAGAAAGTCTTGTTCAGGCCTAAACCTCTGCTTGCTGCTTGCTGCAGTCATTCTATGGTATTAGTCATCTTTCTATAAAGCAGCTCCATGGTCACACTTCCAAGTCCTTCTTCCTTTGAGAGTTAAAAATCCTAACTCCTTTTTGTAAGGGCATGTGGTATTTCCTTTGGTGTGAATATGGAAAATGACAATGATTTCTAAGTCTTGATATCCTTAAATTCATTTTTTTCTGTGCTATTTTCATGGTACTCTGATACATGTAAATATCATTGAAAGTTTTCAAGAATTAGTGAATGATCTTTTTCTGGGGTATTATTGATGTCATAAAACTATAGCATATGAATCTCAGAATGTACAGTTTTACTTAGATTATATAAAAGAGCTCTGGGGTGTGAACCCAGGTCCTCAATGTGCCCATACGTTAAGCTGAATATCATATAGATTGTTTCACACAGAATACAATCTTCGTAAATGCATTTTTCACTTCTTTGTTCCTCAAGCTATAGACCAAAGGGTTCAGCATGGGGATGACCATGATGTAAAACACAGATGCAATTTTGTCTGTGTCCATGGAGTGACTAGAGGTAGGTTGTAAATACATGAAGATAAGTGTCCCATAGAAAATGGAGACCGCAGTGAAATGAGAGGCACAGGTGGATATAGCCTTCTGATGTCCCCTACCTGAGTGCATCTTTAGGATACTTATGAAAATCAACATGTAAGATATGAAGATAACAATGAGAGCAAAAAAGATATTGAAGCTGGCCAAATCAATCAGAACCAGCTCATTAACATGTCTATCCAAACAAGAAAGAATCCTGACTGCTGGCACATCACAGAAAAAGTCATGAATCACATTGGACATGCAGAAGGACAGACTAAATGTGTCTGCAGTATAGATGGAGCCATTCAGAAAACCATAAATATAGCAGCCTATGACCAGCCAAGTGCACACTCTAGTTGTCATGGTGGCAGCATAGTGCAGGGGCTTACACACTGCTGCATAGCGATCATAGGCCATGGAGGCCAGCAGGAAATTTTCCACAGTACCAAAGGCTCCAAAAAAGAAAATCTGAGCAGCACAGGCACTGTAGGAAATGATCTTGTCTCCTATCAGGAGTCCAGCCATGACTGTGGGAGTGACAGCTGAAGAATAGAGGATGTCCACCAGAGACAGGTTACCAAGGAAAAAGTACATGGGAGTGTGCAGGCGAGAGTCCAAGAGAATGAGAAGAATCATTCCCAGGTTCCCAACCAGAGTCATAGTGTAGATGAGGAAGAAGGTGATAAAGAGGGGAATCTGCAGGCCTGGGTCATTGGTGAGTCCCAGCAAGATGAACTGTGTCACTTCTGACCTGTTCTCCATCAGTGAGGTCTGGCAATCTCTAGATGCTCTATAGCAATGGGGAAAAAAGGAACAGGGTGGTGAAGGATTTACACCTGACAAATATAAATACAAGCTACATTCTTTCACTGTAGTAACAACTTGTATTTCATGCTTCCTCACAAAAATCAAGTTTGATGACTTAATTATGTACAGGAGAATAAAGTCTTATATTTACACTTTTTTTTGGCATTTTTATTTATTTCTGTATGTGTATGAATGTACTGTCTGCATGCAGGTCTGTGCACCCATGTCGTGCAATGCTGCGGAGGTCAGAAGAGGGTCTCGGATTCCCCTGGAACTGGAGTTCTCCTGGAATTGGAGTTTCAGACGGTTCTCGGCCGCCATGTGGGTGCTGGGGATCGAACCTGGGTCCTCTGTAAGAGCGTTCGGCGCTCTTAACCGCTAGGCCATCTCTCCAGTAAAGACGATTAATGGTTTGCCTATATAATTTAAAATGGTATGTGGGTTTTTTTTGATAGAAATACAAAACAGATTATTAATCTGTTCAAAATTACTTGTTTAAATATGGATCACTAACAGGGAGCTCTGTAGAAGCTGAAACACTTGGTTCACCTCTTAAAAATAGGTACAGAAATTTTGAATGTACATTCCTGGTCTCCTTTAGGAAATATTATGGGCTTTGTTGCTATATAATTGTGAATTATGAAGGACATGATATTGAGTAAATCATTCATTTTTCACAAATATTAACTAAGTGCTTTGGTTCTAGAGTAATTCAAATATTTAACCCATGCTGAGCCATTCTGAATTTAGATGGTCTAAACTAAGTTAAAATCACTCTAATTTTAAATCTTAATTATTAGTCCCTGTCCACTTTTGGGCATATCATGATAAACTCAGACATTGATTTAGTATTGTCTTTTATTGTTTACTAGAAGACTCTGATTGGAATTAAAATAAAACATAAAACAAAACTTCGGAGTGTGAAATGTTCTTTCAATTCCAAAAGTAGCTTCAGTAAACTAAGAAGTGCTGAACTGTGTTCGAACCTTTGATGCAAACTTCTGATGCATTAATGTTTGTTCATCTGTACATGTTAACTGGAATATGACAAAATCATCAAATGTTGTTTGAAAACATTAATTTTTATTAGGATCCAGAATGACTGAACTACTTTTGATTATTTGGGGCTTTTTTTTGGCTTTGGCTTTTTGAGACAGGGTATCCCTTTAACACAAGCTGTCTTGGATGTTGACCAGGCTAGCTTGATTTCACGAAGAGTCAGCTGCTTTGGTCTTCAGAGTGCTGGGATTAAAAGCATGCACCACTACACTAAGCTCACACATGTCCATGCACAGTGGGTATACTCACATGGATAACTGGGTTGGAGCATGTTCTTCCTTCAGAAGAAACTCTCAGCAAGGTGAATCATTAGATTTATCACACATAAGACCTGGTTCCCGGGATACATACATATCAGACTTAGTAATTACAACCTTAGAGTAAGTGGTCCTAAATCACGCATCTGAAATTTATATCTCTATCTTAAAAAGAAGCAATGAAGCCTGGTTGAAAATATTATTTTGAGAAATAAGCAAGATTACAAACTAGCCCTGGGCATTCATCACAGCCTTTTGCTTGCTCTCATGCTATTAGGAGACTGAGACAATAGAATTCACACTGGTCAGTCAAGGTAGACACAGACATATAGAGCTTCAGTGGAAGATGAGTTTGAAGTCTTGAAACTTCTCTCCCCAGTTTCCTTTACTCTTGTAGTAGAGTCAGTTTAATTACCTGTGTTTTCCATTTCTCAATCATTTCTTTCTCCAGGGATATGAATGGTGTTCTGAAATTTCATGTGAACCATTCATTAAAAAATTCCTTAAATATTTATTTTATTTTAGATTTAAGAGTCCATTTGTTACCAAACTCACTCTTTCTTCCCCCTCCCTCTCCCATCATCCTTTTCTCTCTGTCATTATTGTCATACTGTGGATAAATTACAGAGGCCAAAAATTGAAAAGTCAGAATTTGAGAGGTGTTTAAAGGTCACACAGATCTACTATGATGGAAAATTCCATTTCATGTCTTATTTGAATCTGTTTCTGCATAATAATAATAATGTTGAAAACATTTTCTTTCCTAATTTCAGCTTTGGAAGAACCTATATCCTCTTCTGACTCTTTGTGCTAGTTTCTCTTCAATTGCTGTGACAAAACATTCTGACCTACACCAACTTGGGGAGGAAAGGGTTTATTCAGGTCACATCTCCTGGGTCACAGTTCATCGCTCAGGGAGCCCAAGGCAGGAACTCAGGGAAGGAACCTGAAGGCAGGAGCCGAAGCACAGGCCATGGAGGAATACTGCGTACTGGCTTGCTCCCCTGGCCCATGTCCAGCATGCCCTCTTATACTGTTCACAACAACTTGCCCAGGGTGGCATCACCCATAGTGGACTGGGCCCTCCCACATTGCTCAACAATCAAGATTACTCCACATATGTGCCCACAGGCCAGTCCAATGGAGCCAATTCCCCAATTGAGGCTCCCTCAACCCAGGTGTGTCAAGTTGACACTAAAGCTATCCAGCATACTATTATATTATTCCTTGGTGTATTTCTCATAAACTTTTGGCAACTTCAATTTATTAGTCTGCCTCATAAAGATAATATGTAGGTCAGCCTCTTGACACACCTGATAACTTTTAATATTTGTTTCAGAGGAAATGATAAGCATTTTTTTATAAGGCAGGGAGAATTATTATTTTATATTTTAATTAGGGAAAATGAGGATTTGGGAAGCTTTTGGTATTCTGAAATATTATAGTAATTATGAGTAGAAAAAAATAAAGCTGAAAGTCATTTTCAACCTCTTTAAATACATATCCTTTTAGCCACATTGTCACCTTCTAAGCTAGCAAAAGCAAATATGTCATTACGTGGAAAAGGTCTAAAAGAAATCCACAATATGTTAAGTCACTGAGAATTGTATATATTTTAAATGGTTATCTCACATCTCTATCTGTTTGTCTCTAATGAAAGGTAAACAAGGGAAGTAACTAATTCAAGTATCATGAGTTTATGTGTAGGTTTCTTAGACATGAGCATATTTCACAAAGATCAAAAACTCCCGAGATGGAAATTTTCATATTTGATTCACCTCAGATTTTGAGAAGACAATCACAGGCATCTTTCTCATTTACTGTAAGTGCTGCTGCCCACCACTATTGCCTAGATAACACATCTCATGAACAATGCTTATTGAACAGAGTATCTCACCTCTTTGTTGAAGGAAAAAAATCTGTCAGTTTAGAATAGTCACGAGAAACCATGAAACCACCTGTGGAATATCATGTAGATTCTTAGAGAAGATCCCCTTCAGAGAGTCATAAAATGTTTCCAGGTTTGCTAAGGTAATAAAAGAATGGAAGACATAACTGATAGGATCAAGTTCTGAATATAGCATGAATTCTTACTATTTATTAAGTCACATCAATTTCTTATCTGAAAAATAAAAATAATATTACATCTTTCCCATACTTGAAAATTTCCATCCACAAGTGACAAGTAAGAGAAGTATATAAACCATCTCACAAAGAGATTTTAATTTAAAAATCTATCATAATTGTTTCATCTTTTGACATTTTCTCTATCCAACACTGAAAGCTTATAGAAAGTCCTCAGTTCAGAAGCTGTAGACACTAACGGAGATGGTCATTTAGACCATTAAATAGTGACTAACTGAGTATGTCAACACTCCTTTTAAAACAGGATGTGGAGTCTTCTACCAGAGATCTGGAGAGAATTATGCAGGTTTGGCAAGCTCTGGAAGTTTCTCCTGTGAGACCATGTGTAACTTGTGACTCTACTTTCTAGGAAAGATGCAATTAAATATCCTCGGGGGAGCAAACTGATTATTTTAATGGATCATCTTTTGTAGTATATATAATTCGTTTTGTGAATGTTCCTGTGAATATCAATTTCCATAACATAAGATCAATACATTTTATTTTATTGTCCAAAGATTTTTGCGTAGTGTGTACCCCACACCTCAATCACTTAAACCAGTATATCTGAACTCTTTTTAAATAATTGTTTCTGCCATTTACAGTCTCTGGCATCAAGGTAACTATTTTTATCATGATAATTTTGCTCTCTAAACAGTTCTTAAAAATGATCCTAGAACCTGGGTTCGATCCCCAGCACCCACATGGCGGCCGAGAACCATCTGAAACTCCAATTCCAGGAGAACTCCAGTTCCAGGGGAATCCGACACCCTCTTCTGACCTCCGCAGCATTGCACAACACGGGTGCACAAACTTGCATGCAGACAGTACATTCATAAACATACATAAATAAATAAAATTAATAAATAGATCCTATAATATGTGCTATTTGAGGCTGGCAATTATGACTTAGCATTTTAAACTCCCCCTGAATCATCCATGTCATAATGGGATGATTTTACTGAAGAATAAATAGTAGGCCATTATATAAACATTAAAAATTATTTTCCTTTCTTCACGGGGAGTGGTTCTGTATTGTTTTGTTAGGTGCTCAAATACAAATTTGAAAAACTTTTTGTTTGGTTTTGTATTGTTTTAATTTCTTTTCTTAATTTATTTATTATATTTTAAGGGATTCACAATATAAGAACACAGTTGTTTTCAGATCACATTGATGTTACTCAGTTTGCCATACAATTAGGTAATTGGTGCTAGCATCCACAGATGAGTGATACCATTCTTCATATGTTTTTTCTGGGACTGTGTTACTTCACTCAGCATAATATCTTCTAGCTCCAGCCATTTACCTGCAGAGCTCATGATGTCATCTTTCTTTACCACTGCATAGAACTCCATTGTGTAGATCTACCACATTTTCTCTATCCACTCATCAGTTGAGGTGGCACTTCATTTGGCTCCAGCTCCTTGCTATTGTGAAGAGAGCTGCAATAAACATGGCTGTGCATGTATCTCTGCAGTAATATGAGTCTTGTGGGTACATGCCCAGGAGAGGTATGGCTGGGTCAGGTGGCAAGTTCATTCCAAGTCTTCCAAGGGTTCTCCACACTGCTTTCCATAGTGGCTGTACCACTTTACATTCCAACCAGCAGTGGATGAGTGTTCCTCTTTCCCCACAACCTCTCCAGCACTTGACTTGGTGTCATTTGTTTTCTTGATCCTAGCCAGTCATATTGGAGTAAGATGATATCTTAGAGTGGTTTTGATTTGCATTTCCTTAATGATTAATGATGTTGAATACTTCTTAAGATGTTTCTCAGCCATCTCTAATTCCTCAATTGTGAAGTCTCTGTTCAGCTCTTTCCTCCATCTATTGAGTGGGTCGTTTGTTTTCTCTCTTCTTTGTTTTTTGAGTAGTTTATATACTCTGGAAAACAATGCTTTGTCAGATGTTTCTGTGGTGAAGGTTTCCTCCCAATCTGTGGGATTTCTCTTTACTTTCTTGATTGTTACTTTTGATGTACAGAAGCTTTTGAGTTTAATGAGGTCCCATTTGTCAATTGTCGACCTTAGTTATTACACAGCTGCTGTCTGGTTCAGGAAGTCTTTTCCTATGCCTATGTCTTGTAGTCTGCTGGGAACGTTTTCTTCTATCACCTTCAGAGTTTGGTGTTTCAAGTTGAGGTCTTTAATCCATCTGGATTGACTTTTGTACAGGGTGAGAGGTAGGGGTTTAATTTCATTCTTCTACAAGTGGTGATCCAGTTTTGCTGAGACAACTTGCTGAAGATGCTTTCTTTTCTCCATTGTGTCCATTTGGCCCCCTTGTCAAATATGAGATGGCTGAAATTGTATGTGCTCAAGTTTGGATCTTCAGTTTTGTTCCACTGGTCAACAGGTCTGTTTTTGTGCCAGGACCAAGTTGTTTTTATGACTATAGCCCTGTAGTATAGTTTGAAGTCTGGTATAGAGATCCCCCCTTGTACTGCTCTTTTCACTCAGGGTTGTTTTGGCTACTCGGGGACTTTTGTTTTTCCAAATGAAATTAAAGACTTTTTTTTTCCAAGCCTGTGAAGAAACTCTTGGGGATTTTAATTGGGATTGCATTAAATCTATACAAGAGTTTGGGTAGAATAGATAATTTTAATATATTAATTTTCCCAATCCATGAGCATGGGAGATTTTTCCATCTTCTGTTGTCTTCTTCAATTTTTTTGTTCAAGGGTTTAAAATTTTTGTTGAAAAGATCTTTGGTGTCTTTCGTTAGGTTTGTTCCTAGGTATTTTATTGCTTTTGAGGCTATCGTGAGTGGGAAGATCTCCTTGCATTCCTTCTTCAGTTGCTTGTTGTTGGTGTAAAGAATGGCTACTTATTTTTATAGGTTAATTTTGTATCCTGCCACATTACTGAAGCTCTTAATCATTTCTAGAAGTTTCCTGGTGGAGTTTTTAGCATTCCTTAAGTAAACAATCATATCTTCAGCAAAAAGGGATAGCTTGACTTCCTCTTTTCCAATTAGGACTCCTTTAATTTCCTTTTCTTGCCTTATTGTCCTAGCGAGTGTTTAAAACACTATATTGAAGAGGAGTGGTGACAGGGGGCAGCCTTGCCAAGTTCCTACCTTTAAAGGGAATGCTTCTGTCATTTCCCCATTTAGGATGATATTGGCTATGGGTTTCCTGTATATGGCTTTGATTACATTGAGGAATGATCCCTCCAATCCAATTCCCTCTAGGACTTTAAGCATGAAGGGATGCAGGATTTTGTCAAAGGCTTTTTCTGCATCAATTGAGATGATGGTGTGGTTTTTGTCTTTCAGTCCATTTATATGCTTGATGATATTTATTGATTTTCATGTGTTGAACCATTTCTGCATCTCTGATATGAATCCAACTTGGTCATGTTGGATGATCATCTTGATGTGGGTCTGCATGTGATTTGCCAGTATCCTGTTTAGAATTTTGGCATCTGTGTTCATTAGGGAGATGGCTCTATAGTTCTCCTTTTTGGTTGTATCTTTGCCTGGTTTTGGTAATAGAGTGATGCTGGCTTCATAGAAGGAACTTGGGAGAATTCCCTCTGTTTGTATCCTTCTAAACAATTTCAGTAATAATGGTTGTAAGTCATTTTGAAATGTTTTATAGAATTCTGCTGTGAAACCATCTGGGTCTGGGCTTTCTTTAGTTGGGAGGTTTCTTATTACATCTTTAACTTCTTCATATATTATGGGTCTGTTTACACTGCCAATCTCTTCTTGGTTGAGCTTTGGTGATTCCCAGGATTTCAGATATTCATCCATTTCTTCTAGGTTTTCAAACTTGGTAGAGTATAGATTTTTTAAGTATTCCCATATGATTTTCTGGATCTTTTTCTTGTCTGTTGTGATACTCCCTTTTCATCACGTATTGTATTGATTTGGAGTTGTTCCTTCTTTCTTTTGGTTAACTGGGCTAGAGGTCTGTCTATCTTGTTTATTCTTTCAAAGTACCAACTTCTGGATTCATTGATTTTTTTGTATTTTTTTTTTTTTGGTTTCTATTTCATTGATTTCTGGTCTGATTTTTGTTATTTCTTCCTGTCTTTTGTGTTTAGGTTTCATCTGTTGTTGCCTCTCAAGTGCTTTTAACTACAGTGTTAGATCATTCACTTGTGCTCTGTTTTTCCAATCTAGGCACCAATGGCTATAAACTTCCCTCTTAGGACTGCTTTTAAGGTATCCCATAGGTTTTGTTGTGCTGTATTGTCATTGTCATTCAGTTCCAGGAATGCTTTTATTTCTTTCTTTATCTCTTCCTTTACCAATTCATTATTCAAGAGTGTGTTGTTTAGTCTCCATGTGTTCTTGTGGATAGTAGGTCTTATCTTGGTGCTGATATTGCAATTTATTGCACTGTTGTCTGATAGAGTGCATGAATTATGAAGTATTTGTGGAGGTTTCTTCTGTGTCCCAGTATGTGATCAATTTTGGAGAATGTTCCATGGGGTGCTGAGTAGAAAGTGTATTCTCTGGTATTAGGGTGGAATATTTGGTAGATGTCTGTGAGGTCCATTTGGTGTATAATATCATTCAGTTCAGATATCTCTCTGTTTATTCTTTGTAAGGTTGAACCGTCCAAAGGGCTCAATGGGGTATTGAAGTCCCCCACTATGAGTGTACTGGGGTTAATCTGTGCCTTGTTGTCCTGGAGAATTATCTTTATAAAGTTTGGTGCATCAGAGTTTGGTGCATATATATTCATAATTGTGAAATCTTCTCGGTGAATTGTTCCTTTGATAAAAATGTAACAGCCTTCTTTGTCTCTTCTGATTTCTTTTACTTTGAAGTCTATTTTGTCTGATATTAAAATAGCAATACCTGCTTTCTTTGTGGTACCATTTCCCTGGAACATTTTTTTCCATCCTCTCACTTTAAGGTGGTGCCTGTCCTTTAAGGTAAGATGTGTTTCTTGTAGACAGTGTATGGATGGGTTCTCTTTCCTAATCCAATCTCCCAGTCTATATCTTTTGATTGGGGAATTTAGTCCATTAATATTTAAGGTTATGACTGACAGGTTTTATGTTGCTTCCTTTCACCTTATTATCCATTTGTGGTTTGGGTTTAGGTTTCTACTTCTGCAGTTATGCTTTTATTGATTTCTCTTTCTAGGTACCTGGGTATGGTTGCTCCTTTCTTCTGTCCTTTGAATTGCCTCAAGTAGTCTCCAAAAGGTTGGTTTTCTGGACATGTATTCTTTCATCTTGTTTATGTCATGGAAGGTTTTTCTCTCTCCTTCAACTATAATGAACATTTTTGCTGGGTATAGTAACCTTGGTTGGCATCAGTAGTCCTTTAGCATTGGGAATACTTTCTTCCATGTTCGTCTTGCTTTCATAGTTTGCACTGAGAAGTAAGTTGTAATTATGATAGGTTTCCCCTTATAGGTCACTTGTTATTTTTCTCTTGTGGCTTTAAGGATTTTGTCTTTGTTTTGGGTGTCTAGCTTCAGGTGGTCTTGGGAGATCCCCAATCTCAAGACTCACACAAACTCACCTTTTATACCAGCTGGGAGGACAACCCTGCCCCCACAGCCACACCAGCCAATGGAGCCAAAGATCAACAAAATGAAATAAATCCAAACAAACAATCTACCTGGCTGAAGCACCCAGCTCCCACCTGTGGTTCAGGTGGTCTTGGGAGATCCCCCCTGTATTGTTTTAATTTCTATTGAGTTTTTTCACATTTCATATAATAGATTTTAATAAAATTTAGAACTTTCCTCCCTCATCCACCCTCTCCCCAACTGATTTCATCCATTTTATCATATATGTTGTCTCTTTCCAGTCAAGTATTTGTACCCAGATATCTCTTGTAAGTGAAAATATTTTTTGTGGTTACTATTTTTCATGTTGTAAATGAAAATCATAGGAGTTAGACTGCTATTCTCAATTCTTTCCTTTTTGCATTCATGTATGCAGGCATGGAAAGGGATATGAGCACACTGTAGTGTGCTTGTGGAAGTCAGAGGGCAGCTTGTAGGAATACGATCTTTCCTTTATCCTCAATTCACCTAGAACTCATTATGTGGCCCAGGCTGGCCTCTAAATCACAGAGCTCCACCTCCAACTGCACCTGGAGTGCTGAGGTTAAAGGTGTGTGCCACCACAAACTCAACCCTCAAAACTGACTTTTTAAGTGGGACTTGTTTATTTGAACAAAAAAATATTAATAATTTTCTGAAAGTCTTTTTTTTTTCATTGTTTTCCTCAGACTGGTAATCCATGCAAATTTCTCCTCATCTTCATCCATATTTTTACCATTTTTTTTTCATTTTTGCCATTCTCTACTTATATCAAACATCTTCTCTCCTCTGTAATGGTGTTGTATCATATCATTGTGATCACCAGGCGTTATGAAGGAACAGGTGCTTTGTATGTTCATATCTTCATTGGTACACATAAGGAGACATCCACTCACCCATAAAACCTGTGTGCTCAACATGTGTCATACATGAGAAATTAATCTATAGACTTCATAATATCATCTCCTAATAGTAAAACTCTAAATTTTACTTTATATAACAATGGTTTTAAAGAGTGTTTAGATTAGATTAAAAACACTAACATGGAGTGAGGCGTGGTGGTGCACGCCTTTAATCCTAATAATCGGGAAGCAGAGTCAGGCTGATCTCTGTGAGCTCAAAGCCAGCCTGGTGTATAGAGTGAGCTCCAGGTCAGCTGTGGACTAAAGGGAGACCATGTCTCAAAAAGACCAAAAACAAAACAAACAAACAAAAAACAAATATTAACATGGCATTTTAATATGTAGTATTCAGTAAATCCTAGATGCAGTTACCAATTATGTATGACTCAGAGGCAAAGAAAAATGAAAAGGTAAGCTAAGCTATTCCAAGAGCTGTTGCTGCACAGAAATGCTTAAAAAGAAAGAAAAAAATCTCGCATAATAAATTTGATTATAATTCTAGAATAATTTCAAAGATTTATGGAAATTAAGTAAATGAATTAAATTAAAGATGGCAAATACTATTTTTAAATATTTTATTTTTATTTTATGTGTATGAGTGTACCCTTGTCACTCAGTGCCCACAGGAGCCAGAAGAGGGCATTGGATTCCCTAGAAATAGAGTTACAGACTGTTGTTAATGACCATGTCTGTACTTAGAACAAAATCCAGATCCTCAGGAAGACAGCTGGTCCTCTTATCCACTGAGTAATCTCCTCAGCCCTGGCACATACCATTAGAAGATTCAAGCATCATCTCTCCCATAGGTCAGAATAAGACCACGTGTAGCAAATAACATAGTTTAATATTTTAGGGAACTAGCTTCTAGATAGTCTCTTCCAGATATGACAAAGAAACTTCACCCATGAAATCCTAACAATATGGTGGCCTAAACAAGAGAGAAAGAATGACAATAGCAGTCAACATGCCAAGGAGGAATGAGAAAATTTCACAGACCACTTAGCTAGATGAAGAGCTAAATGCAAGTGATGGCTGTTGATGGAGGGAGAATCAATTTTCTTCAGGGCAGAACTCCCTGATAAGTTATCCAAATCCAAGTGGTTAGCTTTAAACACATGTTCATATTTGTGACACCAAATCAACTCAGTAATTTTTGAGTGTGTGTGTGTGTGTGTATGTATGTATGTGTGTATGTCACAGTAATTAGTGAGTGATCCTGAAACTGAGAGGGAGGGAGACATGACAGAAGTAGGAAGGAGAAGAGAAGGATGGAGATTATATAAATATAGAACATACATACAAAATTTTCAAAAAATTAAATTAAACAAAACAAAACAGTAAACAACTCTACCTACAGCAAGCAGTAGCAACATAACACTGGTGGAAGTTAGGTTATAAGAATAGAACTAGCCAGCCTTGGTGCCTTTAATCCCAGCACCCTGGAGGCAGAGCCAGACAGATCTCTCTGAGTTCAAGGACAGCCTGGTCTACATAGCAAGCTCCAGACTAGCTGGGACTAAAGGTAGACCCTGTCTCAAAGATACAAAAAAAAAAAAAAAAAAAAAAAAAGAATAAAACTATCCTGAAAATTGAAAAGCCCTTTCCCCACTGTTTGCTGCATCTGGACTTTTGACTCTGCCACCCAGGGACCTGTGGACCCAAAGAGATGGTTATACCTAGTTATTGAGTCCCCCAAATGTCATATCCAGCCTGGCCTATGTGAAGAAGGTGGTTCAGCAGCTCTGGTCTCAGGTCAGACTCATCTACATCAAGGTTTTCCATGCAGCAGCAGACTAGAAACAATTCTGTCTGCAGAATGCTTAACATAACTGCTGATACATCCATTCTGTCCTCAGAAAAATGAGTGAAAAATGCAATACAGGGGAGATTGCTCTACCAGACTTCAAACTATATTACAAGGCCATAGTCAAAAAGACAGCCTGGTACTGGCATAAAAACAGACCCATTGACCAATGGAACAAAATTGAAGATCCAAACTTGAGCTCATACAATTTCAGCCACCTCATATTTGACAAAGGGACAAAAAACTCTCAATGGAGGAAGGATAGCATCTTCAGCAAATGGTACTGGCAAAATTGGATTATCATTTGTAGAAGAACAAAATTTAGCCCCTACCTCTCACCCTGTACCAAAATCAACCCCAAGGCCTTTGTAGCTGGTGACCTGATGGTCAGGTTTGGCGCCTCTGTGGCTTTGTGCGGGCCAGCTCCTGAGGCGTAGGTTCCCGGAAGTTACTCCAGACAAGACAGGTAGATTTTAGGGTAGATTGTCTCCTGGGATGCTGGAAAACAACTCTGAACCCTTTTGTAGGGGGTGGCTGTCTGGGTGGAGCCACCCTTTGCCTTTGAGTCGGTGACCTGAGGATAGGGTTTGGTGCCTCTGTGGCTTTATGCGGGCTGGATCCTGAGGCATAGAAGCCCGGAAGTTGCTGCTCCAGACAGGTATCGGGACATGGGCTAAGTCAGGCATACCCCCCAGCCAACTGGAATTGGTGAGAGAGTATCCAAGTGGACTTTTCTTTGGAGAACCTTCAGAACAGGAAGAGAAGAGTGACTTAGACTTCCAACATCCAATGTATAAACCAAATTGAAAGCCTGAAACCTAGACAAGTCAATAATCCATAAACAAGGAGGAGGGAAAAAAAAAAAAAGCATCGGAAGGAGGCAAGCAAAACCAGCCGCTAACATAGTAAAAAGATATTTGTGATTTGAATGACAAAAGGGAAACCCACATGCTACGGACATGATGAAGGGACAGCATGGGAAAGGCACAGGATAATCCCTCACCAGGCTCTACCAAACCTGTAGGAGATAGCTACAATGGGATCCCCCTGGAGTGACCCAAGGAACAGATCTTAGAGGAATAATTGCAGACCTATGCAGAGAAATTAAAGAAAATAAAGAAGAATTCAGAAAACTAAAGAGAGAGAATGAAAAACTCAAAAAGGACATAGAGGGATAAAATGACAAACTTTGGAAAGAACTAAAGGAACAGATTGACAAACTCCAGAAAGAACTAGAGGGAGAAAAAAACAAACAAACTCCGAAAGGAAGTAGAAACACTGAAAAAGGAAGCCAACCAACGAAGTAAGGAGCACCAAGAAGAGATTGAGAAGCTCAAAAAGGAAATGGAAATACTAAAGAAAACACAGGATGAAACAAAAAAGGAATTAATGCACTCATCAAGTCAAGAAGAAAGGAAAGGAAAAAGCCTCAGAAGTAGAATGGAGGAAGCAGAACAAAGAATATCAGATCTGGAAGATAACACAGAGCAATTAAAAAGCTCAAATAAAGATTATGAAAAATTTAAAAATACACAAAAGTGGAACAACCAGGAAATATGGGACACTGTGAAAAGATCAAACCTCCACATCATAGGAATAGAGGAAGGAGAAGAATCTCGAGAGAATAATATTGATCCGATCTTCAACAGAATAATCAAAGAAAATTTCCCCAAACTAAAAATAGACAAACCCATACAAATACAAGAAGCACGTAGGACTCCAAATAGACAAGATCAGAAAAGAAACTCCCCACGCCATATCATAGTTAAAATGCTAGATGGCCAAAACAAAGACAAAATTCTGAAGGCTACAAAAGAAAAACAAGTCACATACAAAGGGAAACCCATCAGAATTACAACTGGCTTCTCAGCGCAAACCATGAAAGCAAGAAGAACATGGAGCAAAGCATTCCCAGGGTTAAAAGACTATGGATGCCAACCCAGAATACTTTACCCAGCAAAAATGTCGATTATAGTTGAAGGAGAGAGAAAAATCTTCCATGACATAAACAAGATGATAAAATACATGTCTGGGGGCTGGAGAGATGGCCTAGTGCTTAAGAGCGCTGACTGCTCTTGCAGAGGACCCGGGTTCGATCCCCAGCACCAACATGGAGGGTGAGAACCATCTGAAACTCCAATTCCAGGAGAACTCCAGTTCCAGAGGAATCCGACACCCTCTTCTGACCTCTGCGGCATTGCACGACATGGGTGCACAGACCTGCATGCAGACAGTACATTCATTCACATAGAGAAAAATAAATAAAAATTAAAAAAATACATGTCCAGAAAACCAACTCTTCATAAAATACTTGAAGCATTTCAAAGGGCAGAAGAGAGGAACAACTATCCTCAAATACCTAGGAAAAGAAACTAATAAAAACATAAATGTAGGAGTAAAATCAGAGGCTAGAAGTCCAAATGGATAACAAAGTGAAAGGAAGCAACATCTGTCTTTCAATTATAACCTTAAATATTAATGGGCTAACCTCCCCAATCAAAAGGCATAGACTGGGAGAATGGATTAGGAAACAAAACCCATCTATATGCTGTCTACAAGAAACCCATCTCAGTTTCAAGGATATGCACCAATTTAAGGTGAAGGGTTGGAGGAAAGTATTCCAAGCAAATGGTACCAAAAAGAAAGCAGGTGTTACTATTCTAATATCAGACAAAATAGACTTCAAAACAAAAGAAATCCAAAGAGACAAAGAGGGCCGTTACATCTGTATTAAAGGAACAATTGACAAAGAAGATCTCACAATCATGAATATGTATGCACCAAACGCCAGTGCACCAAACTTTATAAAGACAATTCTTCAGGATCTCAAGGCACAGATTAACCCCAGCACACTAATATTAGGGGACAACAATACCCCATTAAGTTCTTCAGACAGATCAACAGGACAAAGGATAAACAGAGAGATATCTGAACTAAATGATACAGTACACCAAATGGACCTCACAGATATCTATCAAATATTTCACCCAATCACCAGAGAATACACTTTCTACACAGCACCTCATGGAACATTCTCCAAAATAGGTCATATACTAGGACACAGGAAAAAACTCAACGAATACAAAAAGATTGAAATAATCTTATGCATTCTATCAGATCACAGTGGAATAAAACTCAATATCAACACCAGGATTAAACCCTACAACCTACAAGAACACATGGAGACTAAATAACACTCTTCTGAATAATGAATGGGTCAAGGAAGAAATAAGAAAGAAATAAAAACATTCCTGGAACTGAATGACAATAAAAATACAACACAGCAAAACCTATGGGACACTTTCAAAGCAGTCCTAAGAGGGAAGTTTATAACTCTAAGTGCCTACATAAAAAAAAAAAAAAACAGAAAGAGCACAAGTGAATAATCTAACACTGCAGCTAAAAATACTTGAGAGACAACAAATGAACCCTAAACGCAGCAGACAAGAAGAAATAACAAAAATCAGAGCAGAGATCAATGAAATAGAAACAAAGAAAACCATACAAAAAATCAATGAATCCAAAAGTTGGTTCTTTGAGAGAATAAACAAGATAGACAGACCTCTAGCCCAGTTAACCAAAAGAAAGATTTTTCCTATCCTCATGTCTTGTAAGTCTGGCTGCCAAGTTTCTCTTCTATCACCTTCAGGAGTTTGGTTCACGGTATGAGATCTTTGGATACGCATCTGGAATGGACTTTTTTACCATGGTGGAGTTGAGGTAGGGGTTATAATTTCATTCTTCTACAGGTGGTGAAATCCAGTTTTGGCATCACCACTTGCTGAAGATGGCTGTCTTTTCTCCAATATGTGGTCTTCTTAGCCCCCTGTGTCAATATGAGGTGGCTGAAATTGCATGTGGCCAGATTTGGGATCTTCAGTTTTGTTCCGCTGATCAATGGGTCTATTTTTGGGTGCCAGTACCAAGCTGTTTTTTATGATTATAGCCCTGTAGTGTTGTTTGATGTCTGGTAGAGCATTCACCCCTGTATTGTTCTTTTTTCACTCAGTGCTGCTTTGGCTATTGGGGGTCTTTGTTTTTCAAAGTGAAATTGAGGATTTTATTTCCAAGTCTGTGGAAAAGCTCTTTGTGAGGATTTTTGATTGGATTGCATTAAAATTGTGCATGAGTTTTGGTAGAATGGATATTTTTACTAATGTTTATTTTCCCAATCCATGGCATGGGAGGTTCGTCGCTATCTTCTGATGGTCTTCCTCAAAGATTTCTTCTTCAGGGGTTTAAATTTTGTTGTAGAGATTCTTGGTGTCTTTGGTTTGGTTTGTTCCTAGGTATTTTATTGTTTTTGAGGCTATTGTGAGTGGGAAGTTTCCCCTGAAGTCCTTCAGTTGTTTGTTGTTGGTGTAAAGAAAGGCTATTTATTTTTCTAGATTTATTTTATCATCCTGCCACTTTACTGAAGTGCTTAATTGTTTCTAGGAGTTTTTCTGGGGGAGTTCTTTAGCATCCCTTAGGTAACAATCATATCATAAGCAAATAGGGATAGCTTCGACTTCCTCTTTTCCAATTAGAACTCATTTAATTTTCCTTTTCTTGGCCTTTTGCCTAGCAAGTGTTTTATGCACTATATTGAAAAGGAGTGGTGACAGGGGGCAGCCTTTTCCAGTTCAACCTTTAAGGGGAAATGCTTCTGGTCCTTTTCTTCCATTTAGGAAGATATTGGATGTGGGTTTCCTGTATAAGCTTTGATTACATTGAGGAAAAATCCCTCCAATCCAAATCCCGGTTGCTATGGACTTGTCAACACATGAGAGGGGATTGCTGGACTATTTATTGGTCAAAGGAATCCTTTCCACGTCAATTGAGATGATGGTGTGTTTTTTGTCTTTCAGTCCATTTATATGTTTTGATGACATTTATTGGATTTTTCCATATTTGAAAACCATCCTGAATCTCTGGTATGAATCCAACTCTGTGGCATGCAATGGGTTCTAGAATGATCTTGCTTGAGATGGGTGGGGTTCTGTCATTGTGACATGTATGCCAGTCCATCTGAACTTGGAGTTCTCCCTGTGGAAATGAGTGTTGGTGAGGCATCTGTATCGAGAGGGTTCAGTATAGGCTCTCGACTAGTTCTCTACAGTTTTTGTGGTGGTTGGGTGTGTGTCAGAATACTACTACCAGGGTCTGTGGCTATTGAGAGTAATGCAGTCGGATGCTGCTTATGGCTAAGGCCGCGGAGTGCATATCAGATACTCAGGAGATTCGGAGGCCCTAGACATGCTGTTATATCTATTTTTTTATTGTGTTTTCCATTGGTATCTTTCCTAAGTCAGATATTCGAGAGTCATATGAGGTTGTTAAGTCTTCTTTATTGTAAATAATACGTTTAATAATAAAATTCTGGCAGTGGAGCCATTGTGCGGAGCCCTGGGGGCTTTTTGGTTTGGGAGGCCGCTACTTTAGTTTGTACTATGTTTCTGCACAAATGTTTGCTACGCGGAGAGTGGTCAGATGGTAGACTGAGTTAGCTGTGCTGTCTGATGCGGCACTTATCTTTTGCTGACCCTTTGGTGTGAGTTACACCTAGGATTTCGAGATTGTTCTCAATAAGACGGCCATTTCGTTCTAGGTTTCTCATAAACTTATTAGAGTGAGTAGGGTTCTCTTTCGGGAAGGCTAATATTCTGTAGGAGTATATGTCTCTGGGATGCTGTCTAAATTTGGTGGGATTTGATATTTCCCCTTTCCTCACTAATTCTATTGAACTCGGAAGGGGTTTGTGTTCCTTGCAAGAGTCTATGTTTCGGAGGTTTAGTCGCCTGTGGCTACTTAAGAGGTCCGCTGTGGTCAGTACTTGC